>ML292741.1:12763-35883 GCA_005239495.1 Nicotiana undulata | reverse complement strand
GTCACTTTAATTGGAAAAACTCCCATATCCCCCTCCTTGACGGGAAAAAGGAGGTGTGACACAAGGAATAAGGAACAAGGTGCCTATATTTTGGAATTTTTCTTGCCAGAAAAACAGGACTACATACCTCATCTAAAAGCCAAGAAGCGTAGAATAGTACAATGGTTGATTAGGCCAATTAGATTTGTTCCACCACCCCAGGAGCATAACCGAAAACTTGAAGCCAAATTGGGGGTTCAATTCATAACCTCGTGATGGAGGCAAAAAGTGATTCACGTCGTTCCGCGACATTAAATCAAGCGTTTGTTGGGAGGCAACCCAACTTTATGTTTATTTTATTTATTTATTATTCTTGTATTGTCTTTTTTATTTTTAGGAGCATGGAACGGAAAGCCATTGGAAGGATGCAACAACAAACCAGATGGTTGGACCTAAGTGTGAGGTACCCGCATGAAGGACCAGGCCTGGGAGAAGTCTGAGTACCCCATGAGATGCCAGTGCTTCGGTCTTTGGCCTACGAGAGAGTTCCTTTTACCCTCTTGTATGTATGGGTGTGCATTGGGGACAATGCACAATTTTAAATGTGGGGTGAGGAGATTGTCCGGGTGACTTTCTATGCTATTTTAGTTGTGTTAGTTTAATTGAATATTTTTTTTTCAAAAATAGAAAAGATTTGACTTTTCCCGATGATGGATCTATTAGACAATTTTCTTGAGGGATTTAAGTCTAAAGAAAATAAAAACAAAAAGATTTTCTTTTGTTAGGTAGTGTAGCAATTCCCCCTTGGTTTTTCTTTGTCCCGCGATTCTTTTCCAAGGGTTTTGTTTGAACCGGGTGTAGTTAGTTTTTTTTAGGAATAGGAGCCATTGTGTTGTGTTTTGAATTGATGCAATATCTCTTGACTTTGTTATGCCTTGAGAATAGTGAGTACTTTTGTTGTGACGCTTAGGCTCATTTTATTTGACTCTTGTATAAGTACCTTAAATTGTATAAGTTTAACTTTGCTTAACTGCTTTGGCTAGAGTGTCTTGATGAATCTAATCCTGAGTGAGTTATATGTCATGTGTGTGTGAGGTTTGGGTGTTAATTTGTGCATTGCATTTGATGCCTAAAACTTGCCCCGTATGTTTGCAAAGCGAAATAGTAGTTTTGTTCAGTCTTGGAAGTGATATAGGCATTTCTTTGTTGAGCCAGATATGTTTATTTTACTGACCTAATTGTAATGTATCGTAGTTAACCCCTTTGAGCCTGTAATCCTGTTTCTTTAGCAACCACATTACAAGCCTTACCCATATTTTTGAATTAACCATCTATTTGAACCTTCTAACCTCTCATGAGCACTTGAAGTGTTATGAACTGTGTAAAAGTTAAAGTATGGGGTGATCGGTTTGGCTTTTGAGTGGAACTAATGAAATAAGGAGAAATGTGCACTGTTTTGAAAAAGTAAGAGCCACTTAAATAAATAAATAAAAAGTTGTATTGCTGTGAAAAAAAATATTCCTTGAGAAGTGGTGACTCTTGATGTAATTGTGCTTAAAAAATTATGGGGTAAAATACATTGATGTGAAGGCGGAGTTTGGTTTGACATAAGTATGAGTTTGAATGTTAAAGTATATGTATTAAAGTGCTTAGGGAGGTGTAGTCACTCTTATATCTAAATGTATCTGACCCGTCCCGCAACCTACATTACAACCAAATAAAGTCCTACTTGATCCAAGACTGAATGAAGTCGATTAGTAGAGTAGTACACTACGGGAAAGCTTATGGTGCATCTTTTGTGGCATATGAATGTTATTTCTAAGAGTGAGTGAATTCTTTCTATCTTGAGTTCCTAAGTGTTCTTAAATTTTATTGTGTGGAACTACTCTCTTTTGTTGTGTGAGGGCACTTGATTCATGAAGGAAAGGTAATATCAATTACCTCTATGTTAGAGTAAGTGGGTGAGTTGTGAATAATGCGTGGTACTTGTAAGTCAAATCTTGAGGTGAAGATTTTACGCTTTTGTGCTTAGTCTATTTTAAATACTCTTGGTGTGATGAGTTAGGAGAATTCTTTAAAACGGTCGTGTCTATATAAAGTGTAGTTTGATTACTCGAGGACGAGCACTAGTTTAAGTGTGGGGTGTTGATTATAGGTTATAATTACGTATATTAGTCGCTTATTACACTCTAATTTACTGCACTTTAATTGAGTTTGAGCTTTAATCGCTAGTATTTTGTACTAATTGTGTTTTTATGCCTTGTAGGAGTGATTCCGAGCTATGTAGATGTTATGAAATGAATTCAAGTGATTTGGAGCTTTGAAGTCTGAGTAAAAGCCCAAGAAATTAAGTCGGAATCGTGTTCGGGGATCAAAATTTGATAGTTGAGAACGAAAGAAGAATCGAGTATGCATATTGCATACTGTCTAGTAAAATGCACATAACTATTCACTCAGAACTCTATTCGGGACCCACAATATATTATTGGAAAGCTAACTCAAAGGGATACAACTTTCATGTTTTACTTTTTTCCAAATTTCTAGCGGAACAGGGTGAAAAATGCGCAAAACAGAACACTAGCCAAAAACCGCGTTCGGATCCGCGGCCGCGGACGGGCTGCCAGCGTAGGAGAAGGTATAATTGTTTGGGCCCGACCCTAATGGGAAAGGGGTATTATGAGGACTTTTGACACAGATTCGATTTAAGGAGGTAGAGACACAATAGGAGCAAGGCGGAGAATTCTTCTACGAGTTTTTTCCTTCCTCTTCCTATTTTTCATTGTTAGTTATGACTTTTAGTATTGTAGTTTTACATACTATTATGAATAGATAATTTGTTATCTAGGGTTTTTATGGAACCTTTTGTAGGATAAATTTGTGTTATGTTTTAATATAATTGAGCCGTTGGATTTCTCAACTTGTTTAACTACGTGTTTATTGTTGTTGATTGAATGACCATCGATTGACTATGCCTATTTATTATGTGTTGCTTGAGAAAGGATACATATTTAGGTGGTTGTTGAACAACGTCACTCCTAACATATGTGAGAAATCAATACATCGGGTTTAAAGGTAGGTTTAGAAATAACAAAGCCTTGACGCGGTCATAATGATTAGTTAGATAAAGCCAACTAGCGTAGTTCGATAGAATATATCTAGTAAATTATTGTAGTTGCTCGAGAGAGAATAACGACACCTAAAGTGCTCAAGATCAGTAGAGAATATATAGGCGAAATTGTAGGGAACATAGCGGGAAGGATTCCAGCATTTGGGAAAATCATAAATCTAGACCTCCTTAGTTCTGTCTCAAATTTCATCCTTGTTAGTTGATAATTTTACTGCCTTATAATAGTTGTTAGTTAATTAGTTAGAAATAAATATTATAATCTCTATAATTAAGAAATTGTTTAAAGTTGTGTTTTAGCAATATTGAATAATTATAGTGAAACCTTAGTTCTCTGTGGGATTCGACTCCGGACTTTTAGATCGGATTATATTTGCAGCGGCCACTTATCCTTTTTAGAGTTGGGCGTGATCAATAGCTCGCCACAAAATCTCGTCACATAATAGTTTATTTCTTGCGGCGAATACTGGTCGCCGCTCCAAATAGCGACAAACAACACCCCTTTTGAGGCGACCGTCTTAGTCGCCACGTAAAACTTATTTCTTGTGGATTTTGTAGATCGATAATCGGGATAGCGACATAGAACTATGTTTGGTGGCAACATAAGAGGTCACCACAAAAGGTTGTCACCAAAATTATTTACTCTAGTGCTCTAACAGTAGCAAACATAAAAATAAATTATATTGTTGAAGCCAAATACATTATTCTTTAAATCATTACTCGCTACTAGTAAATCCGAATAACTCGAATCAGAGAAGAATCTCCCGGCAAAGATATAAATTATTTTCCTGTCCCATTGATTTTGCTAAAAGTATATATTTAAAAGAATCAATGAACCTCGCTCGCCTCAGTAAGAAGCTCGTCTTATCCCACTTTTGCCTCTTTCATTTGAGTATTTGATTGGAGACAAGAAATTGTTGCAAACAAGTACTCCTAGTATTCATATGTTTCTCTGTATCATTCACGCAAAACCAAAAAATGGAAGCTGCAATTTTCACAAAACTCATATATTTCTTCACTATTTTTCTTACTCTTTTAGTTATAATCAACTCTGTAACAGACCAATCACCATGCAATGGTACAATAGCTGAGTGTAACGAAGAGTTGGAGATATTAATGGAGTAGAAGATTTCTTGAAGAAAGAAAAAAATATATTTCTTCTGGAGATTAACTACATATTAATAGTGTATTATAAAATACAACTAACCAATTTCCAAAAATTCCAGACACCTTTCGCCCTAGTATAAGAACGATCTACGTCTCCCGGCAAAGATATAACTTTGCCATGTTGGTCTAAATATAACATATGGATCCCTATCTTCTTTATTGTAACGTCGTCAGACCACACTTCTATCTTTTCCCCGCCTTTGATCATCTGGCCATAAAAAGGTTCATCTAAGTAAGATATGTAACATACAAATGTCAGTTCACTGTGTTCATCAGGTGTTTTAACAGAACTACTCCGCGGCATAATTGAAGTCTCTTTATGGGCAATACTAATACTGAATTGTGAAAAAATGCCTGCATCCAAATAGTCAGAAACAAACCAGAGAACCATTCCTAAGAAGTTATACTCCTCATTATTATGTGTCGGCATAGTCAAACACATAGATGAAGCAGTTACTTGATTCCTGCACCATTCTGGAATCTCATTGCATTCCAGATAAATTTGTAAACCATGCTGCATCAGACAAAGACTCAAGCTCATTAATATGATCAGAGAGAGAGAGAGAGAGAGAGAGACTAACCAAATCCAGAAGTGTAACGATATGTCCATCTTCTCTAGATGGAAATGATAGAGCAGGTGCACTAAAGAAGCCTTCATTGAATGGATTCTGCAGAGAACTACAATTTAACATGGTGATCGACCGTATAGAAGGGAGGTTGTCCAACTCTGTAATCTTGACCAATTTTTGGCAATTCTCAAGTTCAATAATTGCAAGATTCTCTAAATTTGACACTGACAGGAGTGTTTGAAGATTCTCACAGTCATTCAAACGCAACTCCTTCAATAATCGCAACTTAGAAAAATCAATGGGTAGACAATGAAAACTGTTGCCACTCAAATCTAAATATTCTAAGGAGGATAAGCTCCCAATATCCCTAGGAATATCAGCCTCGAACAAATTACAGTATGTAAAGCTCAAATCGGATACAAAGGTTGACAAGGAATATTGTATCTGATGGACTCCTCCACGAGAAATACTCTTTTTCGCCTCTAACTTTTCACCTTCCACTTTCAAAGTTACAAGATTTTTTAGCATTTCAACAGATCTAGGCAATTGTTTTATACCCGTATAAGATGCATGAAGATATCTTAGACTTTTCATATCTCCAAGGTTATCTGGCAGTGTTTTTATTGATGAGCAGTCATCAATGTCCAAGTAATCAAGGGAATTTAGCTGGCATATGCTGCTTGGAAGATCCGTAATTTTTTCGCAATTAGATATATCTAATTTAATTAGTCTGTCCAAATTTCCTATAGACGGATGGATCTCTGTCAGACTTGAGCAACTACCAAGGAACAAATTCTCAAGACTCAGTGAACCATTGAAGTTTGGAGTGCTTCTGAGTTGCTTGCAACGAGAGAGATCCAACTTCTTCAAACTTCTACAACACTAAAAGTAAACCAAATATAGTTTCAATTAACATTTTCTTTCACTCAGTGGCAAACAATACACATGAAATTATAAATTCAAGTAACAAACCTGCAAGTTCAATTGAAATTCTTGGATATCACTTTCCCGCATATCTAGAACTACCAGATTCTCAGCTGGAAAATTTGATGGTATACATTTTAAAGGACATTTTTTCCAAGATAACCATCTGAGCTCCTTGGACAACAGCTCAAAATCTCCACTAATATGTAACTCATCCATTATAAGAACCCTAAGGTTTTTCATTTTCTTAAATGCTTTGGTGCTCAAGTTCACTCCCTTAAATTCTCGTTGATCTACCTTCAGTAGTTCTACCTTTTTGGAACCCTGTAGTTCGGTGGAAAGATTAGTATCTTAAGACCATCTTATGTCCCACATATTAAGAGGGGAAAATGTATTATGCCTATTGAAGGTCAAACAAAGAGGTTACATATCAAAAAAAATGAACTTACACATTGGAGGATGTTAAAAAAAATGTAAAATTGCTCAGAAAGCTAAGATGAGAGTCTTTCAAAAACTAGCAAGCACCGTTCAATAAATTCACATCATAATATCAATGGGGAAAAACATAAATAAAGAGAACAAATTGCATCCTGAAGCCCGGTAATAGTATCAATTAAAGATAGAACATATATTATATTATATTATATTTACAAGAATATTTTGTATAAATTGCTCTAGAATAATAACATAAATGTTACACATATGTACCTATTCAACTGTTTTCAAAAGTGCACATGCCTAATTTCTTCGAGAGCAAACTTAATTTCCGCAATTAGATAAGATAGGAAGTCAGTAAGAGCATAATTAAACAACAAAAAAATGATGAATGAGAAAAAAAGAAGATAAATTCAAACATATAACTAATCTTGGAGATAATATGGTATATGCCCACAAGTGTGTGTGTATATATATAGACTTTAGAGTTTTGAAATGTCATTTCTATTTTGCAATGGTTGACAAACTACTAGAAAAAACTAACTAGAGACGAAAGCACAAATGAATTTAATTCTAATGATGAAAAAATAAATTATAAGTGGAAAGAGAAAAGTATTACTGACTTTATTTCCTTGTAGAACATCACGGACTTCTTGCGGGATGAATAATCTACTCCGTTTTCCAGGATCTCGAGCTGATTCCATGCGAACGACTTCTCTTCCCATATCTCGCACTAAATCATGCATCTCCAAAATATTCAAAGATCTTTGAAGCAAGTGTTTTTGGACTAAAGTTGCAATTGCACTTTTAGCATGAAAGCCACATGCATTTACCATTTCAGTAACTTCATGCTCATAAAACCCATGGAAGGCGCATGCAATATCGAGGAAAACAGTCTGTGTTTCATCATCAAGTCCATCAAAGCTTATCTTGAGAATCTTTTGGATATCACAATGAGGAATTGATTTTAGTTTTTCGAATTCATATCCCCATTCTTCTATAGAACTTCCTTGTAGATGTGACCCCAATGTCACAAGAGCTAATGGTAGCCTACCTGAATATCTGATTATGTCTCGTACCAAATTAACATAATCTTCTGGTGGAAAATGACTGTCAAAAGCATGCCAACAAAAAAGTAACATAGCTTCATTGTCATTTAATAGTTTGGCCTCATAACTCTCTTTTTCTCCAAACCGACATAGCAATCGCTTGTCTCGGGTGGTAGTGATTATTAAACTACCCGAACCAAACCAACTTCTTTCTCTTGTTAAGGATTCTAATTGGATTTTGTGGTCCACGTCATCAAGAACAATTAGAACCTTCTTTGACTCGAGTCTTGCTTTGATTAGATTGATGCCTTGAGCGACACTGCCAACTTTGATGTCCTTATTTTTGAGCACTTGTTGAAGAAGCTTCTCTTGTAGCTTGACAAGACCAAATTCTTCAGCTTCTGATCTAACATCTGAAAGGAAGCAGCTACTATCGAAGAGTCGAAACATTCGATTGTACATGGCTTTTGCCAGAGTTGTTTTCCCTATGCCACCAACTCCGTGAATACCAATCATGCGAACTTCATCTTCACATTCATTTTGCAATAACAACTCTATATCTTTGACACGAGAATCTACTCCAACTGGGTGCCAAGCAACATCTAGAGGTGTCTGGTTAACCTCTTGTAGGACTTGTTGTATAATTTTTTTAATAAACTTTGATTCATGCCTACAAATTTTTTAGCAAAAACAAAAAATTAAAAGAAATACTACTCCGGTAAATAAAACATCGATAGTTGAAAATATTTGACAGATAAATCAAAATCGATAGCCAAGACATAACACAGTGAGATGAATCTAAGCAACAAAATAAATAACTTACCACGTCATATAGGATATTTTAAGAAATATTTTAAGTTATATATATTGATGGTGTAAATATTTCAATAATATCAATGTATAAAACTTAAATTCTTTTTAACCGTTAGTATCATATCGTATAAACAATTGAGCAAATAACAAATGAAATTATATAGCTGAATCAAGAAAATGTACCCATCAGCAATATTTTGCAAATCCCATCCAGATAAATTTGCAGCTTCAATAAGTGCAGCTTTCCATTTCTCCACCCTTTGAGCTCCAAATGGCCGTTCCTTGTGTTTAGCCAAAGCTTCACCAAATAACCCAGTTTGCTTTCGTACCTCAGAAGGATCAACATCATAGAAAATAGGCAAAACAATTTGCTTTAATTTCTCTTTGCATTCAAGAATTTTAACTAGTTCATTTAGACACCAACTAGAGGAAGCATAATTTCTCGAGAAAACAATAATGGAAATTCTTGACTCTTCAATTGCTTTCTCTAGTTTAATTGAAATCACGTCACCCTTTCTCAATTCCTCATCGTCAATGAAGGTATTAACTCCAACATTATCTAATTTGGAATAAAGATGACCAGTGAATGTTTTTCGGGTGTCTTTACCTCTAAAACTGAGGAATACTTCATAAGATGGTTCTCCTCTAACTAATTGAGTATCCATTTGATTTGATGAGAATGAAAGAATTAAGGGATGATTTTTCAGTGAAAGGGAAGTAGCAAAGCAGAGCTACATAAAGCAGAGGTCTTATTTTGTGGAAGTCAAGTCAACTACAATCCTTCAAAGAAATTAAACGGAACTTTCTGGCAGGAAACATGAAAGTAAAGGGAAAGAATTGGTCTTATGGCTTTTGGGTCAAGTCAACTATAATCCTTCAGTAGGGTTAAACGAAATAAAATGGAAGTTTCCTTGACATTTCTTAGGTTTTGTGGTTTCTGTTAGGAAACTTAATTCTTAGATTCCTAAGATATTTGAAAATAAATTTCACACTGTAATACTGTACCGAATTAATTCAAAATGGATCAAACTGACGAAATGTACACCCAAATTCAATCTCATCATAGTGGTCGATTTGCATTAAAAGCAATGACACTCATAACTATCAAATCCTTGTAACGACCCGGTCTGTCGTTACGTAGAACGTGCATTATTTGAATTGAGACACTTAGTCTCTAAAAGTAGCCTTAGAGTTGGAAAAGTCAATCCGGAGTTGACTTATTGGTAAATGACCTCGGATTGCGGATTTTATGGCTCAGATAGCTTCGTTAGGTGATTTGGTACTTAGGAGTGTGTTCGGAATGTTTTTGCGATGTCCGGTGTAGAATTAGGCTTGAATTGCCGAAAGTTAGTTTTTGGCGATTTCCGGTCGACAGTGAAAAATATGATATCGCAGTCGGAATGGAATTTCGACAGTTGGAACAGGTTCGTATAGTCATTTTGGATATGTCTGCAAAATTTCAGGGAAATCGGAGTTGTTTTGGGTAGTTCGGCATCGTTGGTGGAATTTAGAAGTTTCAATGTTCATAGGCTTGAATTCGATGAGTTTTGGAGTTTTGATGTTGTTTTTGAGGTTTCAAAGGGTCGACTAAGTTTGAATGATCATATATGATGCATGGTATGTTTGGTTGGGGTCCCGAGGGGCTCGGGCTTGAGTTTGGGTGGCGAACGGGGAATTTGGACTTGGCAAAATGCAGCTTTAGCTACTGTTCTGATGTTTTCGCACCTGGTGAAGGGGAGCCGCAAGTGCGGTCCCGCAGGAGCGGACTTGGCCCCGCAGGTGCGAGAATGGGCTGGGTTGAGGAGTTCCGCAGTTGCGAGGAAATTATCGCACCTGCGAGGTCGCAGGTGCGGATTTGGGTGGTCCTAGATGAGATCGCAGGTGCGAGAAATGGGTCGCAGGTGTGAAATCACTATGCAGTAAGTATAAAAACCAGCCTTCGCGAATTGTAACCATTTTTCTCAATATTTTACCGGGTTTGAAGCTTTTGAAGGGTTTTTGAAGAGGGAATTCGATAGTTCTTCGTGGAGGTAAGACTTTTGGACTCTAAACTCGTTAATACATGATTAAAGGTCAGATTAATGGTGGAAAAGTTGGGGAAAATCAGTGGAAAAAGGGGTAGTTAGGGCTTGGGGATCAAGAGGCTTTAGAATGAGGTTTTGAGGGGTCATTTGGAATGCGGTTTCGGTGTTCTTGGTATGTATAAACTCGTGGGAGGATGAGGATTCTTGTGCTGTAAACTTAATCGAATTCCGAGACGTGGGCTCGGGGGCCGGGTTTGATCAATTTCGGTATTTTTGATAGATTTTGATTAGGATTCACCTCTTAGCATATAATAATGATGTACACTTGATTGTTGGTAGATTTGGAGCGCTCGGAGGTCGAATTTCGAGGCAAGGGGACTGCGAAGTAGTGTTTTAGCCGGTTTTGAGGTAAGTAACGTCTTCAACCTTGGAACTGAGGCTTCGAAATCCCAAATTATCTGATAATTGATATTAATTAAGGTGACGCACTTGCCAAGTGACGGGCATGCAGGCGTTCACCGAATGTTTGTGGCCTGGCTCATCCCATGGCATTATCTAATGGTTGATTCACATTGATACTTGTACTGCGAAGGCGGAGATTTCCTTGAACACATTAGAAATCATGATAAGTGTAATTGCTAAGGCTTCATGCCAATGTGTTTAGACTGAAACGGTCAATTGTTGTTGTCTCTATCTGTAGTTATTTACTGCCATGCACTTAGTCCTGTTGTAGCATACATCTTAATGCTTCAGTCTCAGCATTTGTTAATTATATTGCATTATTATTGTTTGGGCTGAATTATACATATTTGAGAGAATTGTGAATGAGACTTGAAAGTATTGACTGAGTGAGGCCTAGAGCCGGATTTTTGGGACAGTTATGAGATCGGACTGCACACCGTAGAAATCCTTGAATCATACCTTCGTTGGTTTGATATAGCGCTTGGGCTTATAGGAGCCCCTCCGGAGTCTTTACACCCCCAGTGAGCGCACAGATATTGAGGGATGGATCTTCCCTAGACATGGATCTTGTACGAGTAATATGTTCCGGAGATGGATCTTCTCTGTGGTGTTTTGTTCCAGAGATGGATCTTCTTCGTGGGACTGGATTGGCCTCTCTTGTTCCTCAGTACCGAGTGACTATGTCACTATGTTTATCCATATTCTGGGATGGATTTTCCTTGGGCCTGATGGCCAATTCGAGTACTGAGTGGACTTCCTTATGAGAGTGAATACTGTATACATCGCATTCCTGATTTTACACGAACATATGCAAGTTTATAGACATAACTCGGTGCATTTCGCTTACTTTCTACTATATTATTGTCATGTTCAAACTATATGCTGTTGTTCAAATAATCGGAGGTTTAGTCTGTCACTACCTCTCAGCCCATAGGTTGCTTCTGTTACTTATTGAGTTGGTGTACTCACGTTATACCCTGCACCTCGTGTGCAGATCCAGGTACATTGATATCCAGCTCTGGTCAGTGAGTCACAGCAGTTTCATCGGAGTTGACGAGGTAGCAGCTGGCGACCGTGATCTCGTCATCTCCTTCTTTTCTACCTGTCGCATTTACTTTCAGACTATGTTGGTCATTCCTTTTGGGTTTTGTTTATGTATTAGTAGCTCATGACTGCGTGACACCGGATCCGAGGCTGTAGTATTTAAATTTTGTTTTCGTGCCTTAAATTGTTTTCAATTCATGAATTTTCCACTATTATTGATTTGGATTTATTAAAAATGAGCATTTTCTCCAATAACTGAACCTAGAACCGTTATAGTTAGGTGGCTGGCCTGGTTCCACGACAGGCGCCATCACGACTCCGAAATTGGGTCGTGACAAGTTGGTATCAGAGCTCTAGGTTGAATAGGTCTCACCAGTCATGAGCAGATTTAGTAGAGTCTTGCGGATCGGTATGGAGACGTCTGTACTTATCTTCGAGATGCTACAGAACCCTTAGGAAAATTCCACATTTTTGAATTCTGTCGTGCAACTCTGTTGAATCCTGGAACTAAACTTCTGTTGTTTCATTCTCTCACAGATGGTGAGGACTCGTGCTACCGATAGAGGTGATCAGACACCAGCAGGACCAGTCAGAGGCCGGGGCCGTGGTCATGCCAGAGGGAGGGGTGCATCCCGCACAGCAGTTGGGGCAGCACCTGTGGACCCTCCATTTGCTCAGGATCAGGTCCCCGCAGCTGAGATCCCAGTGGGGCAGGCTCAGGCACCAGCAGTGCCCATAGTGATTCCGGGTCTTCAGGAGACCCTAGCTCAGATTTTGACGGTGTTCACCAGCTTGGCACAGGCCGTTGCGATGTCCACTACTGCTACTACTTCTCAGGCCGGGGGAGGCATTCAGACTCCAGCTGCCTGGACACCTGAGCAGGTCACCCAGGGACTTCGGACACCTGGGGCAGTTCCAGTGCAGCCTATTGCTCCGGTACAAGATTATGTGGCCACAACTTTAGCTGATGAGGAGCAGCGTAGGTTGGAGAGGTTCAGTAGACTCCAGCCTCCGACTTTTAGTGGTACAGAGGGCGAGGATGCCCAGTCCTTCTTGGACAAGTGTCAGAGGATACTACGTATAACAGGGATACTAGAGGCTAGCGGAGTTCCATTTACTACTTTCCAGTTCTCAGGAGCTGCACTTGCTTGGTGGGAGGCCTATGAGAGGCGTAGACCCATTGATGCAGCGCCCTTTACATGGAACCAGTTCTCCATTCTCTTTTTAGAGAAGTATATACCACAGTCCCGCAGAGAGGAGCTGCGCAGAGAGTTCGAGCAGTTGCGTCAGGGAGACATGACCGTGACGCAGTATGAGATGAGGTTCTCTCAGTTAGCCCGTCATGCCATCTGGCTAGTTCCCACAGACCGAGAGAGGATTCGAATGTTTGTTGATGGTCTTACTTATCAATTACGGATCTTTCTGACCAGGGAGAGGGTATCTGGGGCATCTTTTGAGGAGGTAGTTGACATAGCCAGGGAGACTGAGTCAGTGCGCCGCTAGGAGCATGTTGAGAGGGAGGCCAAGAGGCCTCGAGGTTCTGGCAGTTATGGTGGTGTTCCCTCGGGAGGCCAGACTCAGTATAACAGAGGTCGTCCGTTCAGACCTCCTCAGCCAGCTCATCCAGTTTACAGTGGTACTTCATCTGGACACGGCCCTCGTAGTTCTCATCCGGGCCGTTCATCATTCAGTGCACTTCCAGCCCAGAGCTCATCCCGGCCACAGTCAGTTCAGGGTTCTTCAGCACATGGCTCTTCTAGCAGCTACTCTGGTTTCAGGGGTTCCCTTCAATCCCCACCGCCTTTTGCTGAGAGGGGTTGTTTCGAGTGTGGGGATCCAGGTCACATCAAGAGGTATTGCCCCCGCCTTTCTAGTAATTCTTATCAGCAGACGAGCCAGCCTCCAGCTTCAACACCAGTTTCTACACCACTCGCCCAGGCAGCCGGGGTGGAGGTCAGTCAGTCTGAGGCCGCCCTAGAGGGGGAGGTCGATCAGGTGGAGGACATGTCCGTTTCTATGCACTTCCGGCCATACCAGATACCATAGCTTCAGATGCAGTGATTACAGGTATTATTTCCGTCTGTCACCGAGATACTTCGGTATTGTTTGATCCTGGCTCTACGTATTCACATGTTTCATCATATTTTGCACATTTCTTGGATATGCCCCGTGAGTCCTTGATTTCACTTGTTCATGTGTCGACTCCGATGGGGGATACTGTTGTGGTGGAACAGGTATACCGGTCTTGTGTTATATATATTGGGGGTTTGGAGTCCCGGGCAGACTTATTATTGCTTAGTATGGTTGACTTCAATGTGATATTGGGCATGGATTGGCTATCTCCGTGCCATGCTGTTCTTGACTATCACGCCAAGACCGTGACCTTAGCCATGCCCGGATTGCCGAGAATTGAGTGTAGAGGTTCGGTGGAGTATGCGCCTAGTAGGGTGATTTTCTATCTAAAGGCTCAGCGTGTGATTGGGAAGGGATGTGAGTCTTATCTGGCCTTTGTGAGTGATGTTAGTAGGGAGACTCCTTCTATCGATTCTGTTCCGGTGGTCCGTGAGTTTCCGGATGTATTCCCTGCAGACCTGCCAGGCATGCCACCTGACAGGGACATTGACTTTGGTATTGACTTGTTGCCAGATACCCAGCCTATCTCTATTCCGCCTTACCGCATGGCCCCAGCAGAGTTGAAGGAATTGAAGGAGCAACTTCAGGAACTTCTTGATAAGGGGTTCATTCGGCCTAGTGTGTCACCCTGGGGTGCACCGGTGTTGTTCGTAAAGAAGAAGGATGGTTCTATGCACATGTGCATTGACTACAGACAGCTGAATAAGGTTACGGTGAAGAACCGGTATTCTTTGCCTCGCATTGATGACTTAGTTGATCAGCTTCAGGGAGCTAAGGTGTTTCCAAGATTGACTTGAGATCGGGGTATCACCAGTTGAAGATTCGGGATTCTGATATTCTGAAGATTGCTTTCAGGAACAGATACGGTCATTATGAGTTTTTGGTTATGTCTTTTGGGCTGACCAATGCCCCAGCCGCATTCATGCACTTGATGAACAGTGTGTTTCAGCCTTACCTTGATTCATTCGTTATTGTGTTCATTGACGACATCCTGGTGTATTCTCGTAGACAGGAGGAGCACGCTCAACATTTGCGGGTTGTGTTGCAGAGGTTGAGAGAGGAGCTTTATGCAAAGTTCTCCAAGTGTGAGTTTAGCTTTCTTGGGTCACGTGGTGTCTAGTGAGGGTATTCAGGTGGACCCGAAGAAGATAGAGGCGGTGCAGAGTTGGCCCAGACCGTCCTCGGCTACAGAGATTAGGAGTTTCCTTGGGTTGGCGGGTTATTAACGTCGCTTTGTGGAGGGATTTTCTTCTATTGCTTCACCGCTGACCAGATTGACCCAGAAGAGTGCTCCATTCAGATGGTCCGACGAGTGTGAGGAGAGCTTTCAGAAGCTCAAGTCAGCATTGACTACAGCTCTGGTATTGGTATTGCCTACTGGTTCGAGTTCTTACACAGTCTATTGTGATGTTTCCAGAGTTGGATTGGGAGCGGTTTTGATGCAGGACGGTGGGGTGATTGCCTACGCGTCCAGACAGCTGAAGGTGCACGAGAAGAATTACCCAGTGCACGATCTTGAGCTAGCTGCCATTGTTCATGCTTTGAAGATTTGGCGTCATTATCTGTATGGGGTACAGTGTGAGATTTTTACGGACCATCGTAGCTTGCAGTATTTGCTGAAGGATAAGGATTTGAATCTACGTCAGAGAAGATGGTTGGAGCTTTTTTAAGGATTATGACCTCACTATTATATATCATCCGGGAAGGCCAATGTAGTGGCCGATGCCCTGAGTCGCCGAGCAGGGAGTTTGGGGAGTTTGGCCTATCTTTCAGCAGCAGAGCAACCCCTGGCACGCGATGTTTAGGCCCTAGCAGGGCATCTTGTGAGATTAGATTTGTCAGAGCCTCCACGGGTAGTAGCTAGCATGGCTTCCCGGTCTTCTCTTTATGATCAGATTAGAGCACGCCAGTATGATGACCGTCATTTGTTGGTTCTTCAGGACAAGGTCCGTCGAGGTGATGTCAGGGATGTGACTATTGATGATGACGGGGTTATGAGGATGCAGGGCCGTATTTGTGTGCCCGACATAGATGGTCTTCGAGAGTCGATATTTGCAGAGGCCCATAGCTCGCGATATTCCATCCATCCGGGTGCCGCGAAGATGTACCAGGACCTGAGACAGCAGTATTGGTGGAGGCGAATGAAGAGAGATATTGTGGAGTATGTAGCACGGTGCCTCAACTGCCAGTAGGTCAAGTATGAGCACCAGAGACCAGGTGGGTTGCTTTAGGAGTTAATCTTTCCGGAGTAGAAGTGGGAGCGGATCACCATGGACTTTGTAGTTGGGCTTCCACGGACTTCGAAGGGATTTGATGCTATTTGGGTTATTGTGGATTGACTGACCAAGTCTGCGCACTTCATTCCTGTTAGTACTACTTATACTTCGGAGAGGTTAGCTGGTATTTACATCAGGGAGATTGTCCGACTGCATGGGGTCCCAGTTTCTATTATTTCTGACAGAGGTACTCAGTTCACATCTCAGTTTTGGAGGGCTATGCAGAGAGGTATGCGTACGTAGGTAGAGTTGAGCACAACATTTCATCCTCAGACTGACGGGCAGTCAGAGCGGACTATTCAGATCTTGGAGGACATGTTGCGTGCCTGTGTGATTGATTTTGGTGGCTCGTGGGAGCAGTTTCTGCCTCTAGCATAGTTTGCATATAATAACAGCTACCAGTCTAGTACTCAGATGGCGCCGTATGAGGATTTATATGGTAGGAGGTGTAGATCTCTGATTGGTTGGTTTGAGCCCGGTGAGGCTAGGTTGTTAGGCCCAGATTTGGTTCAGGATGCATTGGAGAGGGTGAAGTTGATTCAGGAGCGACTTCGCACGGCTCAGTCCAGACAGAAGAGCTACGCATACCGGAAGGTTCGGGATGTGTCTTTCATGGTGGGTGATAAGGTACTGCTGAAGGTGTCACCCATGAAGGGTGTTATGAGGTTCGGGAAGAGGGGAAAGCTTAGTCCCCGGTTCATTGGTCCTTTTGAGGTGCTTCAGAAGGTTGGAGAGGTGGCTTATAGACTTGCTTTGCCACCCAGTTTGTCGAGTGTTCATCCGGTTTTTCATGTGTCGATGCTCAGAAAATATGTTGGTGACCCGTCTCATGTCTTAGACTTCAGCACAGTTCAGTTCGAGGGTGATATGTCTTATGAGGTGGAGCTAGTGGATATTTTAGCTCGCGAAGTCAGAAAGTTGAGATCAAAAGAGATAGCATCAGTGAAGGTGCAGTGGAGAGGTCAGCCAGTGGAGGAGGCTACTTGGAGACCAAGCGGGAGATGCATAACAAATATCCTCACTTGTTTGAGACTCCAGGTATGTTTTTAGACCCGTTCTAGGACGAACGTTTGTTTACGAGGGGGAGAATGTAACGACCCAGTCTGTCGTTACGTAGAACGTGCATTATTTTCTCTGTTTCTGCCTTGTTGTAGCTTGGTTAGACTGTTCATGAGATGTTGGAGTCGGTTGGTTTGGGTTCGGAGTGGTTATAGAGGGAATTGAGACACTTAGTCTCTAAAAGTAGCCTTAGAGTTGGAAAAGTCAACCCGGAGTTGACTTATTGGTAAATGACCTCGGATTGTGGATTTTATGGCTCGGATAGCTTCGTTATGTGATTTGGTACTTAGGAGTGTGTTCAAAATGTTTTTGCGATGTCCGGTGTAGAATTAGGCTTGAATTGGCGAAAGTTAGTTTCTGGCGATTTCCGGTCGACAGCGAAAATAGGCTATCGCAATCGGAATGGAATTCTGACAGTTGGAACAGGTTTGTATAGTCATTTTGGATATGTCTGCAAAATTTCAGGGCAATCGGAGTTGTTTTGGGTAGTTCGGCATCGTTGGTGGAATTTAGAAGTTTCAATGTTTATAGGCTTGAATTCGATGAGTTTTTGGAGTTTTGATGTTGTTTTTGAGGTTTCAAAGGGTCGACTAAGTTTGAATGATCATATATGATGCATTGGTATGTTTGGTTGGGGTCCCGAGGGGCTCGGGCTTGATTTCGGGTGGCGAACGGGGAATTTGGACTTGGCAAAATGCAGCTTCAGCTGCTGTTCTGATGTTTTCGCACCTGCGGAAGGGGAGCCGCAGGTGCGGTCCTGCAGGAGCGGACTTGGCTCCGCAGTTGAGACAATGGGCTGGGTTGAGGAGTTCCGCAGGTGCGAGGAAATTGTCGCACCTGCGAGGTCGTAGGTGCGGAAGAAGGATCGCATGTGCGGATTTGGGTGGTCCCAGATGAGACCGCAGGTGCGGAAGGATCATCGCACCTGTGAAGCCGCAGGTGCGAAATCACTGTGCAGTAAGTATAAAAACCAGCCTTCGCGAATTGTAACCATTTTTCTCAATATTTTACCGGGTTTGAAGCTTTTGAAGGGTTTTTGAAGAGGGAATTCGATAGTTCTTCGTGGAGGTAAGATTTTTGGACTCTAAACTCGTTAATACATGATTAAAGGTCAGATTAATGGTGGAAAAGTTGGGAAAAATCAGTGGAAAAAGGGGTAGTTAGGGCTTGGGGGTTAAGAGGCTTTAGAATGAGGATTTGAGGGGTCATTTGGACTCCGATTTCGGTGTTCTTGGTATGTATAGACTCGTGGAAGGATGAGGATTCTTGTGCTGTAAATTTTATCGAATTCCGAGACGTGGGCTCGGACATGCAGGCGTTCACCGAATGTTTGTGGTCTGGCTCATCCCATGGCATTATCTAATGGTTGATTCACATTGATACTTGTACTGCGAAGGCGGAGATTTCCTTGAACATATTAGAAATCATGATAAGTGTAATTGCTAAGGCTTCATGCCAATGTGTTTAGACTGAAACGGTCAATTGTTGATGTCTCTATCTGTAGTTATTTACTACCATACACTCAGTCCTGTTGTAGCATACATCTTAATGCTTCAGTCTCAGCATTTGTTAATTATATTGCATTATTATTGTTTGGGCTGAATTATACATAATTGAGAGCATTGTGAGTGAGACTTGAAAGTATTTACTGAGTGAGGCCTAGAGCCGGATTTTTGAGACAGTTATGAGATCGGTCTGCACACCGCAGCGATCCTTGAATCATACCTTCGTTGGTTTGATATAGCGCTTGGGCTTATAGGATCCTCTCCGGAGTCTTTACACCCCCAGTGAGCGCACAAATATTGAGGGATGGTTCTTCCCTAGACATGGATCTTGTCCAAGTAATATGTTCCGGAGATGGATCTTCTCCGTGGTGTCTTGTTCCGGAGATGGATCTTCTCCGTGGGGTTGGATTGGCCTCTCTTTTTCCTCAGTATCGAGTGACTATGTCACTATGTTTATCCATATTCTGGGATGGATTTTCCCTGGGCCTGATGGCCAATTCGAGTACTGAGTGGACTTCCTTATGAGAGTGAATACTGTATACATAGCATTCCTAATTTTGCACGAACATATGCAAGTTTACAGACATAACTCGGTGCATTTTCGCTTACTTTCTACTATATTACTGTCATGTTCAAACTATATGTTGTTGTTCAAATTATCGGAGGTTTAGTCCGTCACTACCTCTCAGGCCATAGGTTGTTTCCGTTACTTATTGAGTTAGTGTACTCACGTTATACCCTGCACCTCGTGTGTAGATCCAGGTACATTGAGATCCAGCTCTGGTCAGTGAGTCGTAGCAGTTTCATCGGAGTTGACGAGGTAGCAGCTGGCGACCGTGATCTCGACATCTCTTTCTTTTCTACCTGTCGCATTTACTTTCAGACTATGTTGGTCATTCCTTTTGGGTTTGTTTATGTATTAGTAGCTCATGACTGCGTGATCCGAGGCTGTAGTATTTAAATTTTGTTTTCCTTCCTGAAATTGTTTTCAATTCATGAATTTTCCACTATTATTGATTTGGATTTATTAAAAATGAGCATTTTCTCCAATAACTGAACCTAGAACCGTTATAGTTAGGTGGCTGGCCTGGTTCCACGACAGGCGCCATCATGACTCCAAAATTGGGTCGTGACAATCCTTTATCCACCACTGAATTTGCAGATCATACATGACCCTTGACTGTATTCTTGTAGAGTGATGAATAGGAATTTTGCAGATTCCTTCAGAAATTCTAGGCCATTACAACGGAAACAATATTCACTAAATTTAATCGAAACAATATTCATAATGCAACATAGTTCACGGTTTCTGAGTCGTTATGGGAAATTACTTTTGGTTTTTTTCGTATTGATAGTATATACAATTTGCCTTGATAGAAATTGAGTGGAAATACTCTACAAGTTGTTTGTGAAGTTCTCCTCTTTTGCATCTCAAAAATCTTTTTTTTTTAATCGCGTTTACATTGTCTCCATTTAAAAACAATTGAACTTTAAAATACTCATTTAACTTTAATGGGATAATTTATAGTCACACTAATGTCTAATGCTTATTTTAGACCACATATTTTTTTTTAAAGTCATTTCTTTTGTTAAGCTTCGCGTCTAGTTAAATAGCATTACATAAATTAAGACGGAAAAATATAATTTTTGGGTCAAGTCATTTACAACTCCGCAGAAGGGTCAACCGAAAGAAAACAGAAGTTTCTCTAGATATTTCTTAGATAGTTCCTCTTTTGCATATTAAGAAGTTTAGAATTAAATATCCATAAATTTAATTGAATAAAATTAAACAAGAGCTTCCTGAAGTGGGAATATAATTAATGTAGTTACAGTTCAAGATTGTGATTTATCAATAAATAAAAAAGGTATCACCAATATGGAAAATAACATTAAACATTTTTCGAAGTTACATGCAAAACATAAAGGTAGATTCAAGATTAATAGTGAGAGAAAATATGGCCAATCGATTGAAGACGGAGGTCTAACTATTTCCCATATCTTCTTTGATTCTTGGCATATGTGTTTCCCCAAGACAAGGTTTATGATCAGAGAAGTAGAAAGGGGATGGTCAAGTGAGTGGGAGTGGGTCCGGTAACAAAAACTAGGGCCAGATCCAGTTAATGGGTCGAAACTAAACTCAAATTTGATTTTTGAGAAAAAAAGGTGTCGCGTGGCCTAGTAGAAATACCAACACATTAATTTGAAGGTCCATCTGGTCATGAATTAGTTTTGTAAGTCATGAATTAGTGTAAAATTACACGGGGGCTATTTGGTCACCCTTTTTAACTTATGCCCGTTTTGTTTTTTCGTTTGCATTCGTACCCTTTTTTTTTGTGTTAAAAGCGTTTTAAAAAGACGATTTTACCCTTCAGGACTATTGACAAAATTATAGACTATAGGACAAAACTTCAGCATGTTTTGGTATGAAGGTTTAGCAAATGAACTAAATAACTTCAGCATGCATTAGAAAAAACACATTAGAAAATTACATACTACAAGACACAAACTTAAGCATGTTTAGTCTGAAGTTTTAGCACATGAACTAAAAAACTTCAGCTTGTTTAGACTGAAGTTTCGGATAAAACTCATGACAAAACTGTAGACTGCAGAACAAAACTTCAGCATGTTTTGGTGTGAAGTTTTATCAAATGAACTAAATAACTTCAGCATGCATTAGCAAAAACTCATTAGAAAATTACATACTGCAAGACAAAAACTTAAGCATGTTTAGTTTGAAGTTTTCGCATATGAACTAAAAAGCTTATGCATGTTTAGTCTGAAGTTTTTGCAAATGAACTAAATAACTTCAACATATTTAAACGAATGTTTTAGCAAATGAACTAAATAACTTCAGCATGTCTAGGCTGAAGTTTCGAATAAAACTCATGTCAAAACTGTAGATTGCAGGATAAATAACTTCAGCATGCATTAGCATGAAGTTTTAGCTTCAATGTGAAACAACTTCATGTTACATTAGCATGAAATTTTAGCTTCAAGGTGAAACAACTTCATGCAAGTGTGATTCTGAAAATGAATCTGAACAAGTTTCTGATTTTTTTATAAAGCTGCTGAGAGGAGAGGAGGAGATCTTTTTCCACAAATGAGGTTGCAGATCACGGGATTAATCTTTTGTCGGGGATGTAATTGTCATATTATTACGGATTTTTTGTCAGCTGGCTACCAAATCAATAATTTTTAAAAATAGGATATAGGTTAAAAGGTGGCACAAATATAGGGTACGGCTGCAAATGCCCTGAATTAGTTCATGACAAAAGATTTGATCTTCTCTACTTTAAAGAATTGATGTTCTCAAAGGGTGTAATCTGGGCCGGGCTTGGGCTAAATGGGCCAAACGGTCCCAGGCTCAGGCGGGCCGGGCACGGTTCTGGGCCAAACGGTCCTGATGGGTGGAACCGGCCCGCTGTGGGCCTAAGCCCATATGGGCCCAGGGATAAACGGGCCTAAGTGTTCCGGGCTATTTTTTTATTTTTTTATCTAAGGCAATTTCTTGTAAATCTTGTGACTTAAATCTTATAATTCAAATTTAAACACAAAAAAATAGTAAAGAGATATTCAAACTTGCACTTACCATTGCATAATAAATTAATAATACTTCAAATTAATCTAACAAACTACAACATTAAGCATAATACGTCTAACAATTTTAAAATAACACAAATTGTTTGAAATAAACTTAAAATCTTATATACGAATGTCTGGAGAACGCGCTTGACAATACTTTATTGTATGCCTCCTTAAAGGGCTCGTGCCCTCCAACTTTGTACGCCAAGTGTAGACTCGACCACAGTACTTGCACGTTACCGTGCAAGATTCTTCATTTTCTTCTACCACATTATAGTGTTCCCGAACAAATGGGCTAACTCTAGAATCATCGGGCATGATTTAACTTGAATTGAGAATTTGAGTTTGAGAAATGAGAGATGAGTGAAGACTTGAAGACTTCAATTTGAGTTTGAGATTTTGTGAGTAAAAATGAAAGAATGAGGGGGTATTTATAGTTGAGAATAGGGAAAAGGTATAATTATAAAAAGTTTGGGGTTAAAACAAAATTTGGAGGCTAAATGGCTATTTTTTAAAAAGTCAAACGGCTATATTGCCAAATTATAAACGGCTAGTTTTTACAATTCTAACCATTGGCAATTTAAAAAAAATTATGTAATTATATTATATTATCTAAGGAAATTTATTGTAAATTATATTATATAATTGTGACTTAAATCTTGTAATTCAAGTTTAAACACAAAAAAAATGTAAAGAAATATTCAAGGAAATGCCTTATAATTTTTATTAATACGACATTTAAAAAATGACAATATCTTTCTTAGTCTTCCTCCCCCCAATGGAATGAGTACAACAAGGTGCTAATACCACCATTAAAAAAAGAAAAAAAACTAATCAAGATGTGCCAAAATACAAGTTACATATTAATCTACATATTATCTCTAACAAATTTCATAAATCCTTCAAGGTTCGGAGGAATTTCTGTTGGTGGTGGCGGAAAAGAAGCTTGTTCATCACCGCTTCCGGGCGAAGCAG
>ML292741.1:0-12635 GCA_005239495.1 Nicotiana undulata | reverse complement strand
CAAAATTTCTTCTTTCCGAACGGATCCAATCTCTGAAGAGTACTGATTTTTCCAAGCTCTCCCCCATAGACGCTCTATGATCACCGATTTGAAGTCTCGCTTGACTGAAAGCGCTCTCCGATGACACTGTTGAAGCTTGAATACTTAAAATATCTCGAGCCATCCTTGAAAGAACCGGGTAGTATTTTTCTTTGTCCTTCCACCATTCCAAAATATTAAAGATGTCATCGGGATTCTCTGATTCAAGTCCCTGCGACAAGTAAACTTGAAGCTCATTTAGTTGTGAACTATCACCAATATTATCAACTTGAGAACCCCTGAACCCCGTCCAAGAACTAAGTATTTTTAGTCCCGCGGTTCTTTTAGATGATTGCGAACTAGACGAGGTAGGAGTTGGAACATTTGGTCTAGCATGATATAAGGCAAGTTGATAAGCATTATAAATTGTTTGAGCATTTTAATTTAATTGAGGCTTTTTCATTTGCAAATGTAGCGAATTCCGCAGGTGAAAATGATAAAGCCTTATAAATTTGAGTATACCAAAAGTGAGGACCTCCTAATTTCATGGTAGGATTTAACATGGCTGCAACACCATAAAGAGAGGGGATAGGGAAAAAATATTTTTAAAACTTATCTTTCATTTCCTCAATAGCAAGTTGGTAAATTACCCCACCCTCTGAAAATTGAGTAAATAAATTAATTCCATCTAGTCGAACAAGGTTTAGGAACCTTTCTTTCTCTAAGGCCGAATTCATCACATTTTTTAAAATATTCTCTAAGTCTACTTCTACGGTTTGAATAAAAAAGCCAATGAAGAGCGAATTTAACCTTTTCGATTTCAACATTTAATATTTTCATAACATCACCGACGATTAAATGGTAAATATGACAAATACATCTAACATGAAAAATATTACTAAATGTAGGACTTAGTGTAGTTGTAAGCAAGCCTATAACATTAGTGTTACTAGAAGCATTATCCATTGGAACTGCCATTATTTTATCTCTAATGCAACAATATCTACAAATATCTGCAACTGTTTTAGCAATAAACTTACCTGTGTGACGTGAATTAATTATTCTATAAGCAAGATAATCACAGTCATTACCACTCCTACCAATATCAGTAGTAGTAGCAACGCGATTACTAATATGAGTAAATAAATAGCGCAAATATTGTTCATATTCATGTTTATATCTATAAATAGCAGCATTTACGATTGTGAGGGTTAGAGGAAAAACTATAGGGTAAGCACATAACACTAACATTTTTTGCCAATTCTTCACGATCTTTATTTGGATCGTAATATAAAATATCACCGGTAACAGTGTTAATTCCCGGTTGAACTAGATTTGACCCGGTACTAGGGTTAACCTGAGTACCTACACTTGTCACCTCTTGCCTAACTTTCATTTGAAGCCATTTAGCTTTATCATTAGCGTGTTTCTGTATGTGTCTAGTCAAACTACCCGTACCGCTACGTTCTCCAGTAAATTTATGAGCCATCAAAGTCCTACAAGTTTTACACTTAGCCTTATTTTGATCTCTTAGTTGAGTAAAAAAGTGCCAAACAAGAGATGTTTCGCATCGTTTAGAAGGTTGTCTATTAAAAGTAGGGGTTACTACAGGAAGGTTAGGCGGGGCATCATTTGGATTATTATCAGTTTGGTTAATAACAGGACTAGTACGTGTATCATCTAAATCCTGTTGCGTTTCATCTAAATCATCATTTTCCTCATCATTTTCATCGATAGTTGAATTACCATAAAGAGCATTCATATATTCATCATTTAATTGTTGACCTGGTGCAATATCATGTATAAATTGACTATCGGTAAATTGAAAATAAGGGTTATCACTATCAAGAATAACAGGTGAAGGAGGACGGGTAACAGGTCTGGGTCGGGGAGCCGGGGCTGGGGAGTAGTAGTAGCTTGCCTACTAGATTCACCAATTTTAGATTTTCCCTTACCACCAAACATTTTTTTGCAAAGAAAAGTCCATATTAATTATAATTATACAAAGTAAAACAAACAAAACTATAATATTAAAACTTAAGCGTTGGAACGAGTTTACCGAATTGACGAACAACTTCTTGAAAATTGTATAATGTTGAAGACTCGAAGACTTGAATACTTTAATTCACCAACTTCACAATATTTCACAAATTGCAATAATAAAGTAAGCAATTATAGAAGAAAATCAGAGAGAGATTGAAAGAGATTGATGATTTTGTGAGTAAAAATGAAAGAATGAGGGGGTATTTATAGTTGAGAATAGGGAAAAAGTGTAATTATAAAAAGTTTGGGGGTCAAATGGCTATTTTTTTAAAAGCCATACGGCTAAATTGGCAGGCCAACGGCTAGTTTTTAAGCTTCTAACTGTTGGCCAATTTTTAAATTTAAAAAAAAAAAAAAAATAGTCGTTGGGCCCGTTAGACTCGGTTGAACCGGCCCAGGCCCGCCAGCCGGTCCCGGGCTAAACGGTCCGGGCTCACGGTTCATATGTAAAGGCCCGGCCCATATGGGCTCCTAGTACCGCTAGGCCTGGACCGTCACGGGACGACCCGTTTAGCCCAAAAGCCCATGTGGGCTCGCGGGGCCTCGGCCGGTCCCGGCTAGGTCCAGCCCACATTACAACCTTAGTTCTCTATTAGCCAACTAAGAAAAGAATTAAAAAGCTTTAGATATTGATCTTGAGGATGGTTGATACTGATCCTCCCTATTCTACCGCGAAAACTATTACATGTTGTTTTGTTCGTATTTTAAATTCAGTTAGGCATATTAATAAGAAACCTTCATTTTTAACGTTTTCTCTCTCTCTCAATTTTTTCTTCATTACATTTGTTTTTGCTTAATAATTCATTGTAGACCCCACATTGAGAATACAACAACAACAACAACCTCGTAAAATTTCACCCACAAATCTGGAGAAGATATAGTGTACGCAGACCTTACCCCTACCTCATATGGGGAGGACCCTACAATGAGAATATTCAGTAGAAATGAAAAATAAAGAGGATGAAAGTGGGGCTAATATGAGTAAATCCAAATGCACCTTTTCGGAAGTAATACGTACGTAGAAAAAAGGCATAATACATCAACAGGCCCCCAGACTTGGCCACACATGGCAAGTATGCCCTCCAACTTTGAGTGTGCAAAAATAGGCACCTGAACATGTCTTTGCTATATCATTAAACACTCCAACTTATAAAATGATCATTTAGACACCTCTAAAATTTATGTGACATGTCAGTGCCACGTCAACATTTGTGCTTACGTGTTCAGCTTTATATAAGCTAAGGTGCCTACCCGTGCACACCAAAAGTTGGAGGACATATTTTTCAGTTGAAGCCAAATTTGAGGGCATGTTATTATGCCTAGAAAAAATATTGAAGTATGCAAGAAAGATAATTTTTCTTTTGAGAAAATGGAAAATAGAACATTGAAAATTGTAAAGAAAATTAGCCATCAAGTGAGCACAATTTAAAACAAGCTAAAATTGGAAGTAGGAAAATCTTGATCTATTTGACATGGCTTCTTTTTGAGCAAAATATGTGAAAACATATTACGTATTGTGAACATCATAATATTAAAATTCCGGAACATCACACAGAGTGGACTGATAATATTATGCTAACTCCGGAAAATTCTCTGGTTGTGAATAGTGACCATAGATGAGGTAGTTTCACTCGATACGGAGTTTAAGAAAAAATAAAATAAAATACTTTTAAATTTTGTAATTTTAAAAGTTAAAGAGTAAAAACTTTATGGGACCATAACAATTGTAACGATCCGACCGGTCGTTTTGAGGATTTTAGCTCTATTTGGTGGCGTAAGGTCATGAATAGCTTCACATTGTGTATATCAACCTGCGTGGGTGGTTAGATTCAGTTACCGGATAATCCGGAGTCGAATTGGAAAGAAACTTCTCATTTTGGAAGCCTTAAGTTGGAAGAATCAACTAAGATTGGAATTTTGGGTAAACGACCTCTGAATCAGGATTTGAAGGTTCCAGCAGGTTCGTATAATGATTTCGGACTTGGGCGTATGTTCGGACCGGGATTTGGATAACCCGAGAGCGTTTCGGCGTATGTTATGGAAGATAGCATTTTAGAAGAATTTCATAAATCTGGGTTGAAATGCATTTCAGTGATATAGATGTTCGTTTGGGATTCCGAGCCTGGGAATAGCTTTGTATGGTAATTCTGGAGTTGGGAGCGTGATTGGAAGTGAATTCGGATGTCTGCAGGTTATTTTGAAGTCATTTGGCTAAAGATAGAAATATGAAGGTTTTTGAGAAATCCGACCGGAAGTGAAAATTTTGATATCGGGGTCGGAATGCGATTCCGGAAGTTGGAACAGGTTCGTAATGTTGAATGTGACTTGTGTGCAAAATTTGAGCTCAATCAGACGTGATTTGATAGGTTTCGGCATCGAATATAAAAGTTTAAAGTTCTAAAGTTCATAAAGCTTGAATAGGAGTGTGATTCGTGTTTTTAGCGTTGTTTGATGTGATTTGAGGCCTCGACTAAGTACGCGATATGTTTTGAGACTTGTTGGCACGTTCAGACGGGGTCCCGAGGGGCTCGGGTGAGTTTCGGGGTGGTTTCGGACTATTTCTAGGCCATTTATAGCTGCTGGTTTTTGGCTACAGCAGTGTGCTACGCAATCGCGGGGAATTGGTCGCGATCGCGATGAGTAAAATGAGAGAAATGGGCCAGTGAATCGCGATCGCAGAAGGCCTTTCGCGATCGCGTAGAGGAAATATTTTGCTGCACTAACTCGACTTTGGAAGCTTGTATCTTGAAATCTATAAGAAATTTGGAGATGATCCAAAAACAAAAGTTGTAGACCTTTGCGTCTAGTTTTCATAAAATCAAACCATATGGCATTTGGAGTTGTGTGCAAAGAGTTATGTTTGATAAACTACAACATGCCCGGGAAGTGTTTGGAAATCACATTGTGTTGCATAGGATTGACTTTAGCAACTTATATCTCACAATCTATAAGGAATTGGGAGATGATCAAAGAATGAAAGTTGTATCCCTTGGTGTCTACTTTTCAAAACGTCAACCCATTTATAATTTGGAATTTTGTGCAAAACGTTATGTCCATTATACTAGAGGCTGTTCGGAAGAGCTGGGCATTTGTTCTTCGCGATCGCGAAGAGCAAATTTTAGGCTGGAAATTTTTGTACTTCGCGATCGCGAAGCATTTTCCACGATCGCGATGAGTAAATACCTGGGCAGAAGTTATATAACGAGGGTTAAGCCATTATTAACATATTTTGACTTCTAGAACTCGGGTTTTGGCGATTCTTTGGGGGTTTTCGCACAAATCGAATGGGTAAGTGTTCTTCCACTAGAATTAATTATATTTCATGAATTAGTTATTGCTTTTACCATTTAATTTGTGTTATTAGTTGAGGAAGAATGTGGGTTTTGAAAGAAAAATTCTAAAATGAAAAATCATGATTTGAAAGACCAAATGGTATCGGAATGTGATAAATTTAGTATGGTTGAACTCGTATCGGAATGGGTAATCGTATTTTTGTAAATTTGTCGGGTTCCGAGGTGCGGGCCCGGGGGTCGATTTTTATAAATTTGTAAAGACTGAAACTTTATTATTCAGAATAGTTCCTTATACGTTTTATGTGTATTTTCAAGTTGTTTTAGTTGATTTTGAACCGTCCAGAGGTCTTTTCGCCTAAGAAGTTTACTTTTGAGTACCAGATTATCGTCTTTGAGGTAAGTATCTTGTCTAACCTTGTGTGGGGGAACTACCCCGTAGGATTGAGTCTTCCTTGTTGATTGTAGTCCGTGTATGTGAGGTGACGAGTGCGTACTCGGACTTATTTGCAAATAGATTGGCCTTTTAGGATTTGTAGGTTCTTATGTTATCTGTGTATGAATTGTAATGGTTACATTTGAATCATTGGTTGTTAACTTCATCCTTTTGCTGTTTAAATTAGAATTACTTATTTTTGAATTCCTTCGTTAGCTATTTGATTTTAATTGACTTAACTGAATATTCTACCTCTCTTATCATCATGCTATATTTTCTCCTAAATTGCCTAATTGACTATAATTAGTGTCATCTAGCACTATAGTTGATTAGCCGTAGTTGGAACATATATTCGTTGGTGTCAAGCATGCCCGTGAGTCTTACATTGTGTTTTATATGACTTTTCCCTTAAGTGCTACTTATGTCTAGTTGTTAAACATCTGAGTGTTATTCCATGAAGTTAATTGTTTAGGCGAGATTTGTTATAGTTGTTTCCCTTGCCGGGATGATGTTGTTTTCATTGTTAACTCCCTTGTCGGGATGGTATGGTTTCTAGTACTGCCTGTGTTGTTAATGATATTGTTTGCATTGTTGACTCCCTTGCCGGGATGTTGTGATTTATGGTTCTCATTGTTGATTTTCCTTTCCAAACTGTTGTTCTTGATATTGTTTGGGTGAGGAAGAGTGTAAAGCACGAAGGGTGATGCCGTGTATTTATTTATTGTGAGGATGAGAGCGTAAAAGCACGAAGGGTGATGTCGTGCCATGTTATGATGTCGTTTCTATTTATTTATTGTAATGATGAGAGTAAAATCACGAAGGGTGATGTAGTGCACTTGTTTTGGTGAGGATGAGAGTAAAAGCACGAAGGGTGATGCCGTGCACTTGTTTTGGTGAAGATGAGAGTAAAGCACGACGGGTGATGTCGTGCACTTGTTTTGGTGAGATGAGAGTAAAAGCATGAAGGGTGATGTCGTGCACTTGTCTTTGCATTATTGTTTCCGTTGTTCCTGTTTGATAATTATTGCACTTGTTTAAGAGTTAATATTCCGCTGTTTTAATTCGGATATTCATATTGATCTCTTACTGCATTTATTGACAAGACTTGATGTTCCTCCTGTACTGCATGGCAAGTTTGAGTTACGGACTGAGTTCCGATAGATTTACCTTGAGGAGATAATGATTACGGGATTTTACTGAAAAGTATTATTGAAAAAGTAATGGTTTCGAAATGGTTATATCTGAAGAACTTTTACATCGAAGGTATGTTTGAAAAGCACTCGTTTTGCATAAAACGATATTTGGAAGTCATTTATTGGGAAAACATCTTTGGAAGTTTCATAATTTGAAAGAAACTATGTTTTACGTAATTCTCTGTATTTAATATACTTATATATACTTTTGGAGAAAGTATGTTTTCAAGGGAAATCTTTCTATACTAAAATGATTATATTTGCAAAGTTTTTCATATGAACTGTTGTTTAAAGTTTTCCACCAATTTATGGATTTTATGGCTAAGGCTCGATGTGAACAAACAGACGTAGAGTTGAGTTATTGGTGTTCTCTATTGCATCGTGTTTTCTTTCGGTTTAGCTTGTTTTGTTGTCCATCTTTCTGTGTATTTTTATGTTGTTTCGTGGTTAATTTCTGTAATTTTCTTCCGCATTATATTGTCATTGTTGTAAATTATTCCGTGAATTCTTAGATAGATGTAGTGTTCGATTATTTTTATATTCATGTCAGTTATTTTGTAGACCAGTGGATTCTTGACTAGTCCTCGTCACTACTCCACGAGGTTAGTCTTGATACTTACTGGGCACTGCTGTGGTGTGCTCATACTACACTTCTGTGCAATTTTGTTGCACAGAATCAGATATTGATTGGTAGTAGCTGCATGGACCATTGACGGGGAGACTCAAGGTAACCTGCTGCTGCGTTCGCAGGCTTCAGAGTCACCTTCTTACAAGTAGTATTCATACATTGTTGTATTTATTTCCAACAGTTGTATTTAGAGGTTGTAGAAGATTCGTAGAGCTTATGACTTGTATTACCGGTTTTGGGAAAATATTGTAAACTCTGTCAAGATTTCTATATCGAGACTGTTAATTATCCTTTTATTATTGTTGTTATTCAGTAATTGTTACACTTACCTAGTCTCTAAGACTAGGTGCCATCACGATACTCATCGGAGGGAAATTTGGATCATGACAACAATTGTATGGTTATAAAAAAATTTCAAAGATAAAATAGATAAAATGAAAAGTTAAAAGTTGAATTATCTCTAATTGTAAAAATGTATCATTCTTTTTAAACGGACTATCAAAAAAAATATGTCATCTAAATTGAACAACCGGACAGAACTTAAGTCAATGAAAATTGCGGACAAAACTTAAGTCAATGAAAATGGCAAACATGTAAAAATAGTTTCATTTGCATCTTCGTCAAAAATGGCAATGATGACAATAAAATCGTTTTCTTTGTAAAAAATATTTAAGAATCCTCCTAACAAATACATTACACTTTCTTTTTACTATAAGGATAGTGTCCGTACAGCTACACCTCAACTATTACACCATTAGAAACCGGCTATCTCCCGCCAACACAGGTATAAGATAATGCCTAACAACAAATAGAAAGAAATCACTTGATATTTTTAATCCTTACTAAGTTTTGAAAAGGAAGTCTTGAAGTAACTGGTAAAATTATTGCCATGTGAGCAGGAGGACACGGGTTCATGCCGTGGAAATAGCCTCTTATAGAAATGCAGGGTAAGGCTGTCTACAATAAACCCTTATGGTTCGGCCCTTCCCAGACCCTGCGCATAGCGAAAGTTTAGTACACCGGTCAGCCTTTTTTTTTTAACTAAGTCTTGGAACCCGGTCCCCACTACAAGTTCATTGATCTTGTAAGGTTATGTTTTTAGAAAAACCAACTATTCAATATCTCAACTCAATACATAGGAGCTCTGTTTTAAAAGGCAGAATTGGGACTCGTCCGGGGCTCGCCCCGAGGCGGAGCTCTCGTAAAACGCCCCTGGACTTATGTGTGGGGCTTAGTTCTGTGAGATTTATGCCTCGGTCGTCGCGGCTTACGCCCCGGACACGCCCAACGCCCAACGTACTGGGCTCGCCTAATAGAACTTTATGCAATTGTGTGTAACTAACCTCGTAATCCTCAAATTTTCTTAATAAATCGTTGACTATCCAAAATTACTTTTTTCTTAATCATTAACCATTATGTTGAGTGTATTTTATGTCATAATAAAAATAAAAATTATTGCATGTTATCCAATAAGACTGCTATGATAGTAAATTTTAAATAATCTTTCATTTAAAAGTATTTATCTATTAATTTTTGTTATGTCTTTATTATATAATAGTCCATACTTTTTTATAATTATTTTTCTAAAAATTATATTTTTCATGTTTACGAAATACAATACTTATTAATTTAATAACCCAGTATTAGCTAGTAACTATTTACAAATAATTAGTTATCACGGTATATTATGGTGAATTATGTGTCACTTTATTAACTTGTTCAAATTTTAAAATAAATGATGCTAGAGAATCATATTCAAATTGTGAATTATGTTTTTATATAAATGCTCTTTCAAATAGAAAGCATATTAAATAAAAGGACTATTTTAAAATATATCAAATTATAATATATAAATTCTTTCAAGATTCGTTACAGAAATACATATAAGAATTTACATTGAATACATTACTTTTGATGTTTGAGTTATAGCAACGTTGCAACTAATTTGTATATTATGATATATGTCATACTTTTCGTATGATTCATAGTTGAATTATAATTTATAAATATTTTAAATAGATTATTTGTTATAATTTTGTGATTTTAATGTAATTTTTATAATTATTTTTATTTTATACTATTTTAAAATCCTTGAAATTAGTAAAATTTAAAGATCCGTAAGACTTACGCCCCATGTCTCAGGGCTTACGCCTCGTCTCGTCAGAGGTAAAACGCCTCGCCTCACGCCCCCGCCTTTTAAAACATTGCATAGGAGGAAATGATTTGTTATCTTGATTCCACCAAACTCTTCATTTCCTCTGTCCCTTGGCCCAGGCAAGCAACAATAAAATTTACCATGCATATATGATAAATAATGGGAGTCAATAACCACCCTACTAAAACACAAATCAAAATTGACACATTAGCTAATGTTTTCCCTATATAACTCAAAACCAATATTTTAGAAACTATATTTACATTATGATTTGGGCACCGGCATTTTTTGCGCGGCACATTTTCCGTATTTATTCAACACTGCATCTTCTGAAGAAATACCCCATAGCTGCAACTGATAAGCAAAGACAAATTCTCAGTCATTTACTGTCACGATCCGAAATTTTCACCAACGGAACCGTGATAGTGTCTAACGTTGAACTCGCTAGACAAGCCAACGTGTTTAATCATATTTATTAAAAACCCTTACTATTAATTGATAATAGGTAAAAATCAACCTTCCATAAATAACAGCTTAAAATAAGAACAGAATAAGGGATTACATAGCTAAATACGCAACTAAACAAATACTTAAATTAGCTAATCCGGATCTTTGGAGTCACAACTCACGGACCGCCTAAGAATAGTACACAACATAGTCTGAAAGAAGTAACTACATATGTTTCTGAAGTACAAAACTCAGAAATGAAACGAAATAAGAAGGGGACGCCAGGGCCTACGGACGCATGCATGTCTACCTTTGTGTCTCATGTGGACTGAAGGAAGCTTCCTCGGTCAGTGCCCACAATGTCCGGTACCGGAATTTGCACAACATAAAGATGCGCGGTGTAGTATTGTGAATACCCAATTTTTGCCCCGCATGGAAATTACTCCTAAAAATAATCAAAATAACTTTTAATGAATTTTAGGAACTTTTCTTTATTTAGTTGCATTTCATGCATGTTTAATATTTTAAAATCATAGAAAAATCATAAAATAGTCACATTTTTCATTGCATGTCATCTTAGGTTTAATTTTACTTTTAGAGATTAATTACTCTTAATTGATAGATTAATATATAAAAGTCACAAAAATATACATTAACATTAATCAATTAGTCTAATTAATTAGTTAAAAATTCTAATTAGTCTTTAGCAAAATAAATTCAATTAGTAGTAACATGATCATTTTTTAAAGAACAAATTTGTCTCATGTTCAAATTGGCTCAATTTCAGGGCCCAAAATCACAAGCCCAATACTCTCTCTTCACATCAAAAACCCTAAGCACCCTAATCTTATAAAGACCTTTCCATTTTTGGAAAATAGGGACAGAACCAATAAATAAATAAAAAACCTATCTTCTCTAACCTAGGGAGGGATAGTCGTCTCCCTCATCAAACAAGCAGCTACCGGATCTCCTCCCTCCCCTCTACCCGCCGGACCACCACAGCACCACCACAGCCGTAACCTCTTTCACACCCAAGAATTCCTCCGTCGCACAACCACCCCAGTCGCCAGAGACAGTAGCGAAAACAGCCGTCGCACCAGCCCGCCAGCCACTCCCCCTTTCTTCACCACATGACCTCCTCGCTCAAAACAACCACACGCCAACGACCTACTCCATTGAAGACCCTTCGTATTCACCCACACCTCATCTCTATCACGAATCCATCCTAAAACCAGTCGTGAAACTCGTGTAACAACAACTCATGGAGTTGCGGAGTTTCATTCACAAACTCTCATGAAACTCACCTCAAAACCATCTTCAACAGCTGCTGTTTCCACCTGTCCGAAAGATCCGGTCGAGGTCGCCAGTTCGAGGTATCTCGTTAGAGTGTTCTTCCGGTCAGGTCCTCGTTTATGTTCATACGCCGACGCTGTTTCAGATCTGACTTTGAAGCTGTCAAATAATTGAATTTGAGGTTTATTTTTGTTTCTCAACTATTTTCACTTAAGGTCATGTTTTTTTTGTTGTTTCGATAGCCTCGTTAATCAGTCCGTGTTCTGTTTTGGTTGATCGTCTGAATTATTGTTTCATTCCTCTGTTTTGGTATGTGTCGTACTAGTATTTGGTTTTCTCAGTTTTGTTTTGCTGATTGTTGTTTGCATATGGTGGGGTTTAATCTTCTTGGATAGAGCAACTTCTCAACTTCGAAGCTAGCAGAAGAATAAGAAAAGGAAAAAATATATGTGAATATCATTGTCTTTCTCTACATAATAAACATTGAGCAGTTAAGTCTTGCTATAGTTGCAATTGCAAATCTCTTTCCCATACACATATGCTAAAGCAAGATAGGGGAATATAGTGCACAATAAACAAACATGACATGCTAGAGTTTTCGATTAATTTTTTGTCTTGAAAAATGAATATAGACTTTTGATATCTATAGCTATAGTTAGTCACAGAATGTTTGTTAGCTTTTTCTTTTCTCGTTTTGGATAGTGAATATTATTGGGATTGGAAATTGTTAGCCGACCTTTATCCATTACTTCTCTTGCGTGACAATTATGGGTTCAGGAGTTAAGACCTAAGTATGCGTTCGCGCAACTTTGGTTTTTTTTTCTTAAATAATTATGGGTGACAAATTGTGTACACGTGACATGATTTAAGCGCAAATTTTCAAATAAAATCATGTACGCGTGCGCGCGACTTTTGCCAAGTTTTTCTTAAATAATTAAGCGTAACAAATTGTGTACACGTGACACGATTTAGACGCCAATTTTCAATATAAAATTAAGGCACACGTTCGCGTGACTTTGGCCAAATAATTTTAATTAAGGGCTATTAATTATGTATATGTACGCGTGATATGATTTTTAGCGCACTAAATAAAATGAGTATACGTACGCGTAACTCGCATTGAGGTAAGTTC
>ML292740.1:0-21579 GCA_005239495.1 Nicotiana undulata | reverse complement strand
CAAAATTAACTTTTGTTTTTTCCCCCCCCCCCTTCTCCCCTTCCCCCCCCCCCCCCCAAAAAAAATGAAAGGGTTTCTTCTCATTGAAGGTACTAGAATCATCGCTTTGTTGCCCACTTTCGGATCGTGTGGTGGACGGATGTCCATCGAGTACTTGTAAAGGGATAAGGGGAAGTTGAGCACATGCCTCTTCTCGTGCCTCTCCGTGAAGAGAAAATATTTTATTCCGTCTAGGTTTGAGAGCTCTAGGACTTTCCCTAAGTTTAGGTTTAGGGGTACATAGTCCTCCTCCATTTCTTCTTCTACTGGATCGGGTACTGCGTCTGCATGGTGATGTTGTGGTGATGCTTGAGGGGGTACGTGTCGGTTTAGAATCTCCTAGTTCCCCTGGTTGATGTCCCAAGGAAGAAAGATGGGATTGAGATGGGTGTACATTTCGGTGGGGAAGAACGGTAGGTCCGAGGGAGCATTATGAGGGTTTATGGGGTTGAACTGGGGCGACATGCTCCATTTCTCTCTCATTACCTGAGCCAAGGGTTTAATGATGGTGCCATTGGATGAATGATGTTGTTTAGCCAAACTTGGTTTAGATAGTTGTTCATGGCTAACCTCATTCCTTCCGTTATGAGTTGTGCTAGATATTGGGTATTGTGGAGGATTACTATCGCCTCTTGACCATTGATTGGACCGTGAAGGATATTGCATGGCCCATGAGGCCTAGCTCCATCCAACTTGTAGGTTGATAGTCTTGCATTTGAGGGGGTTGGGCATAGATTATCTGAGGGTGTTCCTGTGGGTGAAGGGGTGGAATGGTTTCCATGTTCAGAGGTCTGTGTTGGCAGAGAATTTGAAGTAGACGGTTCCTCCTTCTTAGGGATGATGTAATTCTTGGCATTTTGGATGGAATAAAGAGTATTTAATGAGCTAAGAGTAGGCGTGGGGATGATGTTAATGGGGGAGAGGGCGTATTGGTGGAAGAATCAATGTTTGAGCTTTCCAAATTTGTGTCTTTTAGTTGCTCAATGTCTCGATATATAGGAATATTGATTGCTTTTTTTTGGTTTTCTAAGGGTGCGACCATTTGGCTTCCTTCTTCTTCTTCCATTGCCATTTGGCCAACATGCAGTGGGTGGTGAATTTACCAAATCTTAAGGGAGGATGTTTAGTTTCTTTGGATAACACAAGATTTTGGAAAGATTTTTTTTAGGGGGGAGGTGGGGGGGGGGGGGGGGGGTTTAGGGTAGTAGGGATATGATTATTAGGAGGGTTAGTAATGTCCATTAGGGTATCATTTTGCATGGCATTATTTGTAAATGATTTGTTTCCACGTTAGAGTCACTCATACAAGTGTCAGTACCACCAATGGCCAAGTCATCACTTAATTGGATAAATTTATTATTACAAAAAAAATTAGAATTAACCATAGTTGTTTTTGGAGAAACCGTTTGCTTATTGTCTAAGAAGTGGTTTTTGGAAAGACTAGTGGTTTGATCTTTAGTAATGATTGGTTGAGTATTAGCTTTTGAGGGCAGATTAGAAGTGGGATGATCTTTTGATTTATATTGAAGCATTTGAGTATTCAATTACTTACCTGTATTAGCATTGAACAATTTAACAGATATACCTGGACCATTATTGCCTTTTGCATGGTTGTTGATAGGTTGAGATGGAATTTTTCTACCTTGATTCCTTCTCTTGTTGGAAGAAACAATTATCTATTCTGCTTCATTGTCTTCCTTTGTATTTGTAAGGTGGTGTTCTTGTCCTGCATTGTGAGGATCATTGCCTTGTTTCTTGATATAGTTGCACTGCCTCATTGTGTGACCAAATCGACCGCAATTTTAGCAAATGAAATCTTCCCCTTCATAATGGATATATTGCTTATGATGTCCAACAAATAGGTAGGGTTGGACTTGGATTTCTAGAGGAATTTCAACACAAATCCTTACATATCGACCCCTTAGGGTTGTTGATGTGCATATGTCAATTTTCAGTAGGCGTCCTATTTCATTTCCAATTTTTTCTAGGATTTTACCATCGTAAAATTTCGTAGGCAATTGAGGGAGCCTAATCCATATAGCTGAGGTAGTTAATTTTTTAATTTTATCCACAAAGTTTGGTTTCCATTTGGAGATGGAAAGACATGGCCATTTATGAACCATGGACCTTGATGGATAGCTTTGTCCATGTTTTCCTTCTTTTTGAATTTTATGATGTATAGTCTCCTCAAAGATCAATTAGCGAGAATCTTCCGTTGGATTCAATAGATCTTGAATTTTTCTCTTCAAATAATGATGTAGCATATGTTTTCTTACTAGTTTGATTATGATAGAATATTTCCATTGTTCATAGATACGTTGTCTATCTTCTACGGAGAGGGAAATTTTTATGATACCTCTTGTGCTATCTTCTGGATCATGCACAAACTCCTTCTCTTCCATTGAGTTTGTTGTGAAGATCATATCTTTATGTTCTATTGTAGGAGAAAAGTCCATTCGATTTGACGCCAACAATTTGTCTTTGAAGGATGAAAACTTCTCCAAATCATTTGCAAAGGGTTATGATGATCTAAGTCAGGTGATTTTGGAGGGATAGTGTTTTGGTTTTCATAGGGTTGAGAGTTCATCTTTGAGAGAGAATTTGTTAAAAGGGGACAATGAGGAACATGGATGTTTCCTTTTTCACATTCTGCCTGAAATAACAAGCCTAAAATTAATATATTTGCTTCTTATAGTACAGAATAAATTAAATTTATGAAATAATATAATATTGCTATTGTGTATCTTTCAACGTCAATCGTAGGTTTTTTTGAGTGAAATATAATTCACAAGTCATCCATTTTATCTCTTTATACCTAACTTTGATGTTAAATGCATTTTCATTTTTGCCGCAAACTCAGTGGGCGTTTGGACATAAGAATTGTAAAATTCCAAAATATGGTGAAACATTTTTTAAAGTAAAAATGGTATTTAAAATTTAGATTTGTGTTTGGACATGAATATAACTTTGGGTTGTTTGAAGAATCGTGTTACATGTGTCATACGTGAAAAAAATTCATATAACGTCAATCACGATTTCCGATATCCGTAATACATATGGTATGGGTATTTTTCCATTTTGTAGGATATTAACCACGAGTAGATTTTATGGGTTGTCATTCAGCTTTGTGTTCATTACCCAAAAGTCACTTTTTTTAGTTACGTAAAAGTCATTCAACTTTGTGTTCAAACAACAACAACTACCCAGTAAAATCCCACAAAGTGGGGTCTGGGGAGGGTAATGTGTACACAGACCTTTCCCATACCAGGATAGTGCAGAGAGGTTGTTTCCAATAGACCCTCGGCTCAGAAATAAAACAAGAAAAATACAATTCATTAGTATATTCAGCATAAAACTGGAAAAGACAGTTCATTAGTAACTACAGCAGAAACCGTAGGAATAGTAACAAAAGCATAAAAACCAAAAGATAAATGACATGTAATAACAATAGCCAGCATCTAAGGCCAGGGGCTAAGATAAACAGCAAGGATAGTGTGGACTCAACATAAACCGCAATCCTTCTAAGATCAACCATATCCAACCCCGCCTCACCCCGGGTATGAAGTAGGAAAAGCTCAACTACCCTTTAGCTTACAACCCTGATGCTTGACCTCCAGACCTTCCTATCAAGGGCCATGTGCTCGAAAATCCGCAGTCGAGCCATGTCCTGCCTGATCACTTCTCCAAAATACTTATTAGGTCGACATCTACCTCTTCTCGTCCCCACCACAACCAGTTGCTCACACCTCCTCTTCGAGGCATCAATGTTTCTCCTCCACACGTGCCCTAACTATCTGAGCCTCGCTTCCCGCATATTATCATCCAAAGGGGCCACACCCACCTTCTCCCAGATAATTTCATTCCTAATCCTGTCTATCCTAGTGTGCCCGCACATCCACCTCAACATCCTCATCTCTGCTACCTTCATCCTATGAATATGGGAGTTCTTGATCGGCCAACACTCTGCCCCATACAACATGGCCGGTCTATCCACAGCTCTATAAAACTTACCTTTGAGTTTTGGTGGCACTTTCTTTTCACACAAGACTCCAGATGCAAGCCTGCATTTTTTCCAGCCTGCCCCTATACGGTGAGTGACGTCCTCGTCGATCTCTCCGTCCCCCTGGATCACCGACCCAAGGTACTTGAAACTTTCCCTCTTGGGGATGACCTGTGATCCAAGCCTGACGTCCCTACCTACTTCCCCCGACTCAGCGCTAAACTTGCACTCCAGGTACTCTGTCTTAGACCTGCTCAATTTGAAACCCTTAGACTCGAGGGTCTGTCTCCAAACTTCCAGCCTCTCATTAACACCGACCCTCGTCTCATCAATCAGAACTATGTCATCAGCAAATAACATGGCACATCCCCTTGAATATGATGTATCAGTGCATCCATCACCAAGGCAAATAAGAATGGGCTAAGCGAAGAGCCTTGGTGTAACCCCATAACAACCGAAAAATGCTCCGAGTTGTCTCCCACAGTCCTAACCTTAGTTTTAGCTCCATCATACATGTCCTTGATCACTCTTATGTAGTCTACCAGCACACCCTTTGCCTCAAGACATCTCCAGAGCACCTCCCTAGGGACCTTGTCATACGCTTTCTCCAAGTCAATAAACCCCATGTGCAAGTCCTTCTTCTTATCACTGTACTATTCAACCAACCTCCTAATAAGGTGGATAACATCCGTAGTGGAGTGACCCGGCATGAACCCGAACTGATTGTCGGATATAGAAGTCGTCCTCCTCACCCTCACCTCAACCACCCTCTCCCAGAGTTTCATGGTGTGGCTTAGTAACTTAACACCCCTATAATTGTTACAACACTTGATATCACCTTTGTTCTTGTACAACGGTAGCACTGTACTCCACCTCCACTCATCTGGCATCCCCTTTGTCCTAAAAATTACATTGAACAACCCAGTCAGCCACTCCAATCCTGCTCCACCCACACACTTCCAAAACTTAACCGGAATTTCTTCTGGTCTGGTCGCTCTACCCCTACTCATCTTACGCAAAGCCCCCACGACCTCTTCCAGCTTAATGCGCCTGCAATACCCAAAATACTTTTACTAGAAAAGTCTATTATGACCTTGACATTATGAATTCTCCCATTTTTGTAATACCTTCCATATTATATACTGTATAATATATTTTTACCTAAGTATTTTACTTATATTTAAAATAATATTATTTAATTTTATTTATTATTTGTATAATATATCCGCACATTTAATTTTTCATGGCACTAAATTTGTTTAATTACAATAAAACAATATGTTTTAAATATAAAAAGACAAAAATATTTATTTATTAATATTTAAAATAAATTTTCTTAACAAATGATAGTTTCTTATAGTCATTAAAAGCTTTAGAAAATATTCGAAGAAATTTTTACTTAATATTAAGTTTTTGTAAATTTTATATGTTAATGTTATTTATTTACAAGTGTTAAACTGATGTGTCAATGCGCTAAATGTGAGAATTTATTTATTGGATAAACGAATATGGTTGGGCTGATAATCATTAAGCTTTGGTTTTATAATTTTAATAAAAAATATATCATCAGGCATGGTTAACAACGTTGACTTGAGATTTGTTCACAGTAATGTTACTAACAAATTTAATAATGCTACCTATATATCTTGAAAATTAACATAAGGAAAAATTAAATGTATACATATATCACAAACATAATAAATAAAATAATATTAAGTAATTTTAATTATAAGTAAAATACATGCATAAAAGTATTTTATATAGCATATCATATAGAAGGTATTATATATAACATAGATGGAAGAATTTATAATGTCAAGGGCATAATAGTGTTTACCTTGAAAATGGTAATTACAATTATATTTGATTATGTGGTTCTAAATGTCACGACCCAAAACCTATGGGTTGTGATGACGCCAGACACTACTATCAGGCAAGCCGNGACACCACTGTCAGGCAAGCCGACCCCTTAATCAGTTGGAACACTTTCCTGTTTAACATTTTAGAATCGAAGCCTCTTCTTGCATTTTCATTATTAAATAAATAAATTTCGTAATTTAAATATGGCAAGAAAACCAACTTAATACCGAAAAGAAATACCAAGACATCCCCAGAACCCGGTGACACAAGTCCATGAGCAATTTCTAAGGATTTATACAATTATACAATGCTTGTCCGAAAGACAAATTGGACAAAAGCAATAATTATAAAATGTAAGTACACATAAGGGAGACTCCGGCAGCTGTGGAACGCATCAGAATGCAGCCCGTATAAGTCTCCAAATCAATCACTGTACTATAAAGGTACCTGTGCAACAAAATGCACAGAAAGTGTAGTATGAGTACATATACATATATGTACCCAGTGAGTATCCCGTCTAATCTCGAAGAAGTAGTGACGAGAGGTCGACTTGACACTCACTAAGGTCCAACAGTATGATATAAATATGATAAAACAAATAAAAACAGAAGACATGTAAGACGGTGAGTAGCAATTATGTATAAAGCACAGAAATCCAAGTAAGTACTGGAACGGTAACATTGGCCACTTTCTTTCCCCCAAATATCAAACATAAGTCAATATCCATGAAACAATGCCAAATAATCATGCGCACACAGGAATAAAACAACCGGCTTGAGTCATGAGAGAGAATAGCTACGCACTGCCGGGGATCGACCGGCCCGTACCAAGAGTGCATGCTTAACAATGTAATTATATCATATCATAGTGAAGAATAGCTATGCATTGCCGGGTATCGACCGGCCCGTACCAAGAGTGCATGCTTAACAATGTAATTATATCATATCATAGTGAAGAATAGCTATGCATTGCCGGGTATCGACCGGCCCGTACCAAGAGTGCATGCTTAACAATAATCTGCCTATGCACTGCCGGGGATCGACCGGCCCGTACCAAGAGTGCGTCTATCAATGTAATCATATCATATCATAGTGAAGAATAGCTATGCATTGCCGGGTATCGACCGGCCCGTACCAAGAGTGCGTCTATCAATGTAATCATATCATATCATAGTGTAACTTCGTCCATGCACTGCCGAGGATCGACCGGCCTGTACCAAGAGTGCATTCTTAATTAAATCCTTGTGCATTGCCGGGGATCGACCGGCCCGTACCAAGAGTGCACTATAAATCCGCCGTGGCGTATGACCCGCTCCCATAAGAGTGAAGGAAATTACATATTACTCGCAGGATGTAAATTACGAAGCGACAACATGCGCACACAGGATGTACAGTTCATTTAAGCGACAACATGAGAACACATAATGTAAAGTTCATCTCACCACGATTCTTTCTAATTATTTAAGTAAATGAAAGCTCGGGGAAACAATAATATCTTACATGAGTACAAACCTTATAAGTCCTTTCTTTTCCTTTCATAATACTTTCCATAAATAATTTCTTTCATATTCCTTCCCGTAAGTCAATTCATTTCATAATATTTTTTTGTGAAAACAATTTCCTTCCATATTATTTTAAGATCCATAAATCTCAGAGAAACAAAACCACACAACAGGATATTATAACATACATATAATTCATTACAAGAAGTATACAGGGCATGATGTGGGGCCTAACTACCGGGACATAACAATAGTAGCCGCTACGTATGGACTCTCGTCACTTGGTACCTACGTAGCCCCAGCAAACAATTACATGTAATATGCAGGACACCTAAAGGGACAATTCCCTCTTACAAGGTTAGAAAGGAGACTCACCTCGCTCCGAAGATTCATCACCGGCTTCCAAGCCTCTACGACGATTAAAATGGATGTGCAACGCTCCCAAACTATCCAAATAACGATAATTCAATGAAAATATACTCAATAGATCATAACCAATTCAAATTACAAAGTTCCTCAGCCCGGCTCAATGAAATGACCAAAATGCCCTCGGGCCCACGTGCCCGGGCCTCGAAAATTCTTGAAGAAAATCTGNTCATGTTCTAATCCATGATATAATCTTGTATTTAACTTGTAAATAAGTAGAATGATCTTACCTCTGAAGCTTGGTTGAAATCTTCCTTTAAATGCTCTCAAAATCCGTCCATGGCATATGTAAAATGAGGGAGAAATGCCAAAATCACGTTTTAAATCAACACTGCCCAGAACCGACCCTATGTGATCGCACCACAGGCTCCGCGATCGCACAGGCCTTCCATGCTGCTTCCAAAATTCCTCCTGTGCGTTCGCATAAGTCCTCATGCGTTCGCACAAGCGTAAGTCCCAGAAGCCTCCAAGCGCACCCTGTGCGATCGCACAAGATCACATGCGGTCGCACATGCCAATTCTCTGCAGCCTAAAGTTTCCTTCTGTGCGATTGCATACCTTCAGGTGCGATCGCACAAGACAAAATTCCAGCCCTCTAATTTCTTCTCCGCGATCGCATTTCAAAGGCCGCGATCGCACAACACACCAGATACACAAGAAAACAGCAGCAGCAAAATAGAAGAAAAGTGGCCCGAAACCACCCCGAAACACACTCGAGGCCCTCGGGACCCCGTCCAAACACACGACTAAGTCCCATAACATCCCACGAACTTGCTCGAGGCTTCGAATAATATCAAACAACGCCGAAATCATGAATCACACTAAAATCCAACTTTATGAACTTTGAAATTTCTAACTTTCACATTCGATGCCGAAACCTATCAAATCACGTCCGATTGATCTCAAATTTTGTACACAAGTCATATTCAACATTACGGACCTTCTCCAACTTCCGGAATCGCATTCCGACCCCGGTATCAAAATTTCCATTTTCGGTCGAATTCTTCAAAAACCTTCAATTTTCAACTTTAGCCAAATGACCTTAAATTGACTTCCGGATATCCGAATTCACTTCCGATCGCGCTCCCAACTCCAGAATCACCATACGGAGCTATTCCCATACTCGGAATTCCAAACGGACATCAATATCATTGGAATGTACTTCAAGCCAAACTTAGGAAATTTCTTCAAAAATGCTAACTTCCACAATATACACTGAAACGCTCTCGGGTTATCCAAAACCCGTCCCGGACATACGCCCAAGTCCGAAATCATCATACGAATGTGATGGTACTTTCGGATCCTAATTCCGAGGTCGTTTACTCAAAATCCCAGCCTTACTCAATTTCTTCAACTTAAGACTTCTTAAATGAGAATTTTCCTTTAAATTCAACTCCGATCTTCCGGAATTTCAATTCCGACCATATGCACAAGTCAATATACTTGAAATGAAGTTGTTCGTGACTCCCCACTGCTGAACGACGTGCTGGATTTTAGAACGACCGATCGGGTCGTTACATTCTCCCCCACTTAAACGAACGTTTGTCCTTGAACGTGCCAGGAATTACCCCAGAATTACCTGGAATCACTGTTTAACACCTCGTGCACCTGCTCGTGCTACCACAACCCAGTTGAGCACATAAGCTTGATCAAATTTGAAAATATCCTCATTTTTTCATACAATAATCTCCGAACTTAGTTCTAACATATGAAATTCTCTACTAGGCTTGTTCTAACATTTGAACACTAAATCAACTACCACACGAGGCACATGAACACAACGGCATGCCCTTGCTGAATCAGCACCATACACCGCCTGATCCATTATCTGACCATAATGACGCTCCCTAGATCTTAATAGCCAAAATTCTGCGACTTTGATGCTCTCAAAGCACCTTGTAAGTTACATTCATACATTTTGCTATAACGCTGACGATACCACCATAGCGGAGGAAATGTGTAGAAACTCCTAACCAACTGCAGAGTTAACTAAACACTGAAATCCTTCCTCCTGACTAAGATCATCATCCCATTGCAACCAATGATGGCGATTGTCCTGTAATATACTTGCATAGTCCTATCATACTGATCCCAAATTTGTAATCTCGTCTCACCCAGTACGAACTTCTCAGATAACCAATCACCCCAGGCATAACCAACAGTCTCACACGATGCCACAATGCGCCAATAGGCCACAATTCCAACACGACACATAAGGAAACGACATCAGGAAGGGACTACCCGACTCACGCTATAAATATGAACTTTCCTCAGAGAAATAGGAAGTAAAACACAAGAATAATCATTATAGGAGTCTTGCTCAACATCACACTGTTGCGGCGCGCAACCCGATCCAAATAACATACCTGTGGCGGCGTGCCACCCGATCCCCTCATAAGATTTACATAAGGAAATATACATGGAGCTGAATTGCTTACTATTACAAGTAACTGAATATCGGTCACAAGCACGCTAAGTGCATAATACCATTCTGGGGAGACTGATAGAGCCATATGCTACAAAATCCAGCACGACTGAGGTGCGATATATAATCTGAATCTTAGGAGCCATCCTGCTCACATCACCACATCACTACGCGGAATCTCAACACGTAAGAAATTACCAAGCCGTTTCACAACTCACACGGCACAATCGCAATATCACATGAATTTGACGAAGACGGGACAACACCTGATATCCCAATGCCCCTCCTTGAGGAGTGCCATACTGAAATTAACACCTCTGACTCGCATGAAGCACAAAATATTGTTTAAGTTCATTCAATCACTTCAAGCCGATTCTGCTCGCATTGAACTAGGCTGATAGCCTTACCTGGGTCCAAACAACCCACCTCTTTTTTCTTATACACACGAGGACAACCATCAAAGCCGAGATAAACACCCCACAATCCACAACCAACAGAGTCGAGCGCCTTCCAGGCATTACACTCCTTTATACTTGGTCTAATTCTGCAATCAATCAGGTGACTACAAGTCACGCTTACACAATCTTCCCGTGGTCACCCTCCCATGACTTTCCACACAAGGCAACAAGTATGCATATCAATACCACCGACCATCCTAAGGCTGTAAAACAATTCAAGGCCCCGTAACCAGGATACAAGCCTCTTTCACCAAACACCGAACTCAGATGACACTGAAGACAATATCAGTTTATTCTAATCATTTAAATTCTTTGGTTTGCTCCTCCGTGCATCATGACATCCTTGTTAACACCGAACCGCAATCTCGATTCTTACTTCTAGTTACATACCGCTTATTGCACATAACATGCCAATATGGAATAGCATAAGAAGTTCCATCATAACTCCTGAACCACTAACAGGGTGAACACTTCATCACATATAGAAACCTTTTATTTGCTTCAACTCATGAGAACCATAACAACACACAAGTGAGCTCTCACAATAACAATACATGCAAATCCTTAAGTAGTGGTCTGAACCACCATAAACCTTCTGGGATCCGCCTACACCTGACATGACATAACACTTGAATGCTTCCAAATGAAATCTATTATGACAGCCGACGAGCCCCCCACACATCTGCACAAACCAATCACGTACTCAATCATACCGAAGGAACTGATCACTGTCGTACATGCATCGTTCCATCATGGCTAACCAATCCATTTTCTTTTAATCATCTTTAATTGCCTCAGGATAATAGTAACTTCTTTAAACTCATAACAACTCAACCCTCACTCATCCTGAGTGACCTTGATTCACGAGACCATGCTGCCTAAATTCCGCAACCCGTCTCACAACCTCCTGATAATCTTTCTACAACTCGGGGTTTATTTCTCTCACTCCTCCAATTCTATCCTGCGTGCTGAAATGACATATGACACTCCAATCATTTTCCTTCTCCTCAGAGATTATGCTGCAGAAGCTCGATTCTCAATCATATGGCTGCTTGAAACCCTTAAACACCACAACTTCTAACCCTCGAATTCCCTAGGACCACTACTGAGAGTCACTCACTTTGACTGGCCCCGAATACAATCAACTCCAAGGCTCTTCTAGCACATGAACATGCTCTCAATAAAGCACGTGACTGAGTCACTTCCCTTACAACTTGCCTAAGACTTAAGCACAAATTATAAATCTTCCATAGTTTAACCCTGGTCCAATAGGACCAACTTCATACACATTTATCGAATGCCATACTCAATTACCGGTTTACTCCTTTCTCTTAGTTGTAACAAGTTTCCAATACACTGACAATCCGCAATGCCATGAGGACACAACCTTACAACCCAACTGCAGGTGGTGGGACTCCCCCCACTTAGCCCGAAGCTACTCCCTGCACCACTCCAGACACTGCTGAGATCTTTTCTTCTTTATTGACATGACCTTGCTCAACCAATCCATCCAATTCCTCTGAATTTCCCCATTAGCATCCCCCAAATACTCGAATCCTCTAGCACTACTCGCACATTCTGCCTCCTACCGACTAGCCACTAGGACTCCGCACAGAACTTACCATCCCTACAATCGCTAACCTACTCATAGAAGACAACCCACCCAAGGAAACTAGCCAACTGACACCTACCATTACGCTATGATTTTCACTTTCCTCAATAACAAGACCCCCATCCTAAGCATGTCCTCATTCACCGACTTTACTTGTCTGACCGCTCCTCGGGGATATCCACCATGCGCGCGACAACCACTTCTGATTCCAAGCTATGCTGCATCCTTCTTCATCCCAACAACTCCTCTCGGTGGCATCTAACCTTCCACCGAATAACCAACATTTCGGTTTAATCTTGTGGACCTACCCCCTGACCACAAAATTTCTCAAATCACTTCAACTCCTCCCTATACCACTGAACTCATAGGCTATACTGCCACTTCTTACTTAGTTGGACTCATTCCTTTAAGCAAGTACCCGACTTCCGCCTCCGACGCCTGGCATTTAGAGATTTAGCGGCTACCTGACACTTTTCACATGGCTCCCTTCATCGCATGCTTCTCAGTTGCGGCCTCAATCCAATATTATTCTCTGTAGCTCTTGAACCATCAGATCCCGATGACTTCAAACTCTATGATGATCAACTTTCTTGAGCTACCTTCATTAGAAATGCTCATTCAATACCTTAACCACTGCACACCACAGTCTATAACAACTGCTTCATCAACACCGCTTCATAACACTCTAACCCAAGGCAACCGAAGAACTAGAGCACCAGGGAACTTAACATGTTCTATTCGATCAAACATTGGCACCACAACACAGGTGAATACTCCACCTTGTTCGATAACACCAAGCTTCATTACTTTTATCACCCAAGACTAACCATTTATAATCTAAATGCTTTTCCTCCGCCGGAACAAAAATACTGAAATCTCAAAATCACACTATGAGAAGACCTCCGTTCAAACTGTTCATCACCCCAACACATGGGCAAGCGTTCTATCCTCATACTAACATCGCGCCATAACCAATCGTAAGTTTCATAACCACCTGATCATGGCTTCAAAGTCCTCAGAAACACAATCACTGAGCTGATACAACATATTATTCTTCTGCAGGGCAACAACAACAACCCCAACCAACTGCACATGGAAAACATCTCGCACCATATCCGTAGCACCATTTCAATTCATCAACTCCTCGAATCATAGCAAGGGCTTCGCGACGTGTAAGATTGAGTAGGAAGAAACATAGGCATAATCCCTAATGGAATCAAATCGCACAATGAGGAATCAAGAAGGGAAGTACTCCTAACAGCCCTGTAGCCTCTCAAAGATAAGTACAGACGTCTTCGTACCGGTCCGCAAGACTCTACTAGACTTGCTCATGATCGTGAAACCTACGGGAACCTAGAGCTCTGATACCACGTTGTCACAACCGAAAACCTATGGGTTGTGATGGCGCCGAACACCACTGTCAGGCAAGCCGACCCCTTAATCAGTTGGAAACTTTCATGTTTAACATTTTAGAATCGAAGCCTCTTATTGCATTTTCATTATTAAATAAATAAATTTCGTAATTTAAATATGGAAAGAAAACCAACTTAATACCGAAAAGAAATACCAAGACATCCCTAGAACCCGGTGACACAAGTCCATGAGCAATTTCTAAGGATTTATACTATTATACAACGCTTGTCCGAAAAACAAATTGGACAAAGGCAATAATAATTATAAAATGTAAGTACACAAAAGGGAGACTCCGACAGCTGTGGAACGCCTCTGGAAGAATGCAGCCTGTATAAGTATCCAAATCAATCATTGTACTATAAAGGTACCCATGCAACAAAATGCATAGAAAGTGTAGTATGAGTACATATACATATATGTACCCAATGAGTATCTCGTCTAATCTCGAAGAAGTAGTGACGAGATGTCGACTTGACACTCACTAAGGTCCAACAATATGATATAACAATGATAAAACGAATAAAAGACGAAGACATGTAAGACAGTGAGTAGCAATTATGTATAAAGCACATAAATCCTTTCATAATACTTTCCATAAATAATTTCTTTCATATTCCTTCCCGTAAGTCAATTCATTTCATAATATTTTTCCGTGAAAACAATTTACTTCCATATTATTTTAAGACCATAAATCTCAGAGAAACAAAACCACACAACAGGATATTATAACATACATATAATACATTACAAGAAGTATACAAGGCATGATGTGCGGCCTAACTACCCAGACATAACAATAGTAGCCGCTACGTACGGACTCTCGTCACTTGGTAGGTACGTAGCCCCAACAAAAAATTACATGTAGTATGTAGAACACCTAAGGGGACAATTCCCTCTTACAAGGTTAGAAAGGAGACTCACCTCGCTCCGAAGATTTATCACCGACTTCCAAGCCTCTACGACGACTAAAATGGATGCACAACGCTCCAAAACTATCCAAATAACGATAATTCAATGAAAATATACTCAATAGATCATAACCAATTCAAATTACAAAGTTCCTCAGCCCGGCTCAATGAAATGACCAAAATGCCCTCGGGCCCACGTGCCCGGGCCTCGAAATGTCTTGAAGAAAATCCCTACCCGAAGCTTTATTAATTCAATTACACATTTTACTCAATTATTTATGCTCAATTCGTGGCTAAAATCCAAATTTCCAAATTTCTAGGTTTTTCTTCAAAATGCTAATTTTTCAACTAATTTTCCCTAATTTTCATGTTGTAATCCATGATATAATCTTGTATTTAACTTGGAAATAAGTAGAATGATCTTACCTCTGAAGCTTGGTTGAAATCTTCCTTGAAATGCTCTCAAAATCCGTCCATGGCATATGTAAAATGAGGGTGAAATGCCAAAATCCCGTTTTAAATCAACGCTGCCCAGAACCGACCCTGTGCGATCGCACCACAGGCTCCGCGATCGCACATGCCTTCCATGCTGCTTCCAAAATTCCTCCTGTGCGTTCGCATAAGTCCTCATGTGTTCGCACAAGCCTAAGTTCCAGAAGACTCCAAGCGCACCCTGTGCGATCGCACAAGATCACCTGCGGTCGCACATGCCAATTCTGTGCAACCTAAATTTTCCTTCTGTGCGATTGCATACCTTCAAGAGCGATCGCACAAGACAAAATTCCAGCCCTCTAATTTCTTCTCTGCGATCTCATTTCAAAGGCCGTGATCACACATCACACCAGATACACCAGAAAACAGCAGCAGCAAAATAGTAGAAAAGTGGCCCGAAATAACCCCGAAACACACCCGAGGCCCTCGAGACCCCGTCCAAACACACGACTCAGTCCCATAACACCCCACAAACTTGCTTGAGGATTCAAATCACATCAAAAAATGCCGAAATCACGAATCGCACTAAAATCCAACTTTATGAACTTTGAAATTTCTAACTTTCACATCCGATGCCGAAACCTATCAAATCACGTCCGATTGATCTCAAATTATGTACACAAGTCGTATTCGACATTACGGACCTGCTCCAACTTCCGAAATCGCATTCTGACCCCGGTATCAAAATTTCCATTTCCGGTCGAATTCTTCAAAAACCTTCAGTTTTCTATCTTTAGCCAAATGACCTTAAATAGACTTTCGGATATCCGAATTTACTTCCAATCGCGCTCCAAACTCCAGAATCACCATACGAAGCTATTCCCAGACTCGGAATCCCAAACGGACCTCAATATCATTGGAATGTACCTCAAGCCAAACTTAGGAAATTTCTTCAAAAATGCTGACTTCCACAATATACACCGAAACCCTCTCGGGTTATCCAAAACCCGTTCCGGACATACGCCCAAGTCCGAAACAATCATACGAACCTGCTGGAACTCTCGCATCCTAGTTTAGAGGTCGTTTACTTAAAATCCCAGCCTTACTCGATTTCTTCAACTTAAGACTTCTGAAATGAGAATTTTCCTTTAAATTCAACTCCGATCTTCCTGAATTTCAATTCCGACCATATGCACAGGTCAATATACCTGAAATGAAGTTGTTCGTGACTCCCCACTGCTGAACGACGCGCTGGATCTCAAATTGACCGCTCGAGTCGTTACACTAAAAATATGTAATTTATTTTTATGCTAGTTGTTTAGCAGTTGATGCTAAATGTGAGTGAGATAAATGCGTTTGAAATGATAGAAAATAGAAAGTAAGAAAACCAGACTTCCTCCGATCGGGGTTCTGAGCTGGTCGAGATGGATCCTCGTGGTCGAGGCTCGGGGCTAATGAAGCGTGGTTAATGAAGTTATAACTTTTCCGTGGGCCTCGAAGTAGTTTATTTATGATCAATGACGGGCAATAAATGAAGAATAGTTAATAAAATACAATAAGTGTAAGTAAATGAATCCACAAAGAGACAATAGGGGATATTTGTCATTTATCTCACTCAACTGCTTTTTCAGTGAAAGATAACTTTCATTTTTCAGTGAACCACCACTAAAATAATTGCTATTATTTTTAGCCCTACGGTGATTACAATTATATTTGATTATGTGATTCTAAAAATATATAATTTATTTTTATGCTAGTTGTTAAGTAGTTGACGCGACTAAATCAACAATCGAAGAGCTGGAGCAAGATGTTCTAGTCGAGCATTCCGCTGATCGAAAGGTTCATACTGGTGAAGTAGAAAAGGAGGACTCAGTCTGAGCTAAAACACGCATTCATCAAGGAGGTAACAAGACTCCTCAAAATAGGGTCTATTAAGGAGGTGAAATACCCCGATTGGTTGGCCAATGTGGTGGTAGTCCCCAAGAAGGGAATAAGTTAAGAATGTGTTAGATTATAAAGACTTAAATATGGCATGCCCCAAAGATTCATTCCCGCTGCCCAACATCGATCGCATGATCAATGCCACAGCCGGCCACAAGATCCTCACCTTTCACGACGCATACTAGGAGTATAATAAAATTCAAATGAATCCCGAGGACAGGGAAAATACTTCGTTCATCACGAAGTACAGTACGTATTGCTATAACGTAATGCCCTTCGGGATGAAAAATGCGGAAGCACGTACCAATGACTGCTTAATAAAATGTTTGAATTCAACATACGCAAGTCAATGGAAGTATATATTGACGATATGCTAGTTAAGTCCCTACGCGCAGAGGACTATTTGACTCATTTGTAGGAGACCTTCGACATTCTCAGAAGCTATAATATGAAGCTCCATCCCGAGAAATGTGCCTTCAGAGTAGGATCGGGTAAAGTTTTAGGTTTCATGGTGTCAAAAAGGGGGATCAAGATCAATCCCTACAAAATCAAAGCCATCGAGGAAATCACGGTGGTTAATAACGTGAAGGCCGTGAAACAATTGACTAGGAGGATAGCGGCCTTGGGCCGATTCATATCAAGGTCGCTGGACAAGAGTCATCATTTCTTCTCCCTGCTCAAACAGAAAAATAGCTTCGAATGGACTCCGGAGTGCAAACGTGCCTTGGAGGAATTAAAGCGATATCTGTTGAGCCTACCTTTACTCCACACCCCAAAGGATGACGAAACACTGTATCTATACCCGACCGTGTCCGAAGTGGCGGTAAGTGGTGTGCTAGTTTGAGAAGAACAAGGTACGCAATTCCCTGTCTACTATGTTAGTCAGACCTTGGGCGATGCCGAAACCAGGTACCCTCTTCTGGAAAAATTAGCTATTGTGCTAATTAGCGCGTCTCGAAAGTTAAAGACTTATTTTCAATGCCATCGCATTTGTGTTTTAACGACATACCCACTTCGAAATATTTTGCAGAAACTCGAGTAATCAGGCCAACTGGCCAATTGGGCCATTGACTTCGGGGGGTACGTTATCGAATATCAATCCCGAACGGCTATCAAATCACAAATTTTGGCAGATTTCGTAGCTGACTTTACGTCCGCCCTGGTGCCCGAAGTAGAAAAAGACCTACCATTGAAAACGGGCACATCTTCTAGTGTATGGACCCTGTTTACCGACGAAGCCTCAAACGTGAAAGGATCCGGGCTCGGCATAGTTCTAAGCCTCCTATGGGAAACATTATTAGATAATATATAAAAACTGCAAAATTGACTAACAACGAAGCCGAGTACAAGGCTATGATTGCAGGTTTGGAATTGGCCAAAAGACTGGGAGCCGAAATCATCGAAGCCAAGTGTGATTCTCTCCTGGTGGTTAACCAGGTGAATTGAAGCTTTGAGGTCCGAGAAGACAGAATGCAGAGGTACTTGGACAAGACTCTAGTCACATTCCATCTCTTCAAGGAATGGACCCTAACCCACATACCTCGAGAGCATAATAGCGAGGCCGACGCCCTCGCAAATATGGGATCATCCTTCGAAGAAGATGACATACTCCCCGGAGATGTTGTTCAGTTAACCAAATCAGTGATCGAGGAAGGTCATGCCGAGATCAACTCCACCAGCCTGACATGGGATTGGAGAAACAAGTACATCAATAATTTGGGAAACGGGAAGTTGGCCACAGACCCGAAAGTGTCGAGGGCCGTACGAACCAAAGCAGCTTTATTCTCACTTGATAGAAATGGCACTCTATACAGGAGGACCTTCGATGGACCCTTGGAGGTATGCCTAGGACCGGGTGACACATATTACGTGCTTTGAGAAATCCGAGAAGGTACCTGCGGAAATCACTCTGGTTATTACTGGGACAACATGGAGAAAGACGCCAAGGAATTCGTTCAGAAATGCGACAAATGCCAAATATTCACACCCATGATCCACCAACACGGTGAAAAACTGCATTCAGTCTTGTCACCATGGTCGTTCATGAAATAAGGGATGGACATCGTCAGACCCCTACCAACGGCACCAGATAAAGCCATATTTATTCTGTTCATGACTGACTATTTCTCAAAATGGGTAGAAGCGCAGGCCTTCAAGAAGATAAGAGAGAAAGAAGTCATTAACTTCATATGGGACCATATCCTGTGCCGATTTGGGATTCCCTCCGAGATAACCTGCGACAATGGAAAGCAATTCATCGGAAGAAAAGTAACAAAGTTCCTCGAGGATCACAAAATCAAGAGGATACCGTTGAAGACCTACCACCTATGTGCTAACGGTCATGCCGAATCCACAAACAAAATCATCATTCAAATCTTGAAGAAGAAGTTAGAAAGCGCAAAAGGTAGATGGATGGAAATGCTGCCGAAGATCCTTTGGGCATATCGAACCACTCCAAAATCAAGCACGGGAGAGACACCATTCTCTATGGTGTATGGGTACAAGTCTTTGATATCGGTCGAAGTCGGGGAGCCGAGCGCCAGCTTCCCGCATGCTACAGAGAGTTCAAAAAATGAGGCCATGACTGCGGCTCTCGTACTACTAGATGAGAAACGAGAAGCTTCACTGGTCCGGATGGCCGCCCAAAAACAGAGTATCGAGAGGTGTCGCTCCCCTCTTTTTCCTTTAGCGGAGATCGGGTTCATAACATTATGACAACTCCTTTTGAAGGAAGAGGGTTAAAAAAGAAGAGTCGCCACCTAACGATTTTAAGGTGCGTTAGGGCACCTAGAGTAATTAACACATGAGACTAGTTTGCATCACCAAAGATTGGGTAAGGTCTTGAAATTATCCCGAGGGGAAGGTGTTAGGCACCCCTCAGGATCCACAACTGTGGTTCCCGGTGTAACGACCCGGCCGGTCATTCCGTAGAATTTGTATTATAATTACTGTTATTGATTTGTCATAGGTTAGATATACTGTTATGATTTGTTAGAGTTGGTAAGCTTGAAATCGGAATGGTTATAATGAGAAATTCGTCACTTAGTCCTTAAAAATAGCCTTAAAGTTGGAAAAGTCAAATGAGAGTTGACTTATTGGTAAACAACCTCAGAATGAGGATTTTATGACTCAAATAGCTTCATTAGGTGATTTGGGACTTAAGAGTGTGTTCAGAATAATTTTGTGATGTCCGGTGTAGAATTAGGCTTGAATTGGTGAAAGTTAGTTTTTGGTAATTTCTGGTCGGCAGTGGAAAATAGGCTATTGGGGTCGAAATGGAATTCCGACAGTTGGAACACATTTGTAATGTCATTTTGGATATGTCTGCAAAAGTTCAGGTCAATCGGAGTTGTTTTGAATAGTTTCGGCATTGTTGGTGGATTTTAGAAATTTCAAAGTTCTTAGGCTTGAACCCGAGGTGATTTTGGTGTTTTGACATTGTTTTTGGTGTTTTAAGAGTGAAACTAAGTTTGAATGATCATATGTGACGTGTTAGTGTATTTGGTTGGGGCCCGAGGGGCTCGGGATTGATTTCGGGTGGTTAACGGACTCAAATGGGACTTAAAAATGATGTTGTTTGCTGGTGTTTTAGCACAGGGGTTTTACCCTATGAGATCGCGGAGGTGGGCCCGCGTTCGCATAAGGGAAGTGGGGAGCTGAGGGGAATTGTTTAGTGCGTTCGCGGAGTGTGTGGTGCGAACGCGTAGAGTAGGTGGGCGATACATCGCGAGCGCAGGGGTTCTGGTGCGATCGCATGGGGTTGAGAATCACATGAGGCACCCCCAGGCCATTGGTCAGTGCAAACGCAGACCTGGGGATGCGATCGCGGAGAGTCGTCTGGGAAAGGCTGTGCGTTCACGGAGCGTTGACCGTGATCGCGAAGGCCAAAGGGCATTTGGTCTGTGCGAACGCGCCCTGATGACCGCGATCGCGGAGAGCAAATAGTTTGGCATATTTAAATAAACCCTTCCGCGACCTAAACCCCTTTTACACAGAGAGCTGTTGAGGCGATTTTTGAAGAGGGAAATCAGTGGTATTCGTAGAGGTATGTATTTTGGACCTTAAAACTCGTTTATGGGTGATTATAGAATCTCAGTATTAAATTCATGGAAATCAATAGAAAGAGGTGGGTTTAGGGCTTGAAGTTATGAGACCTTTAGGGGTCGATTTGAGGGGTCAAACGAACTCCGATTTTGGTGTTCTTTATATGTACGGACTCATGAGAGGATGAAGAATATTTTGGTATATAAAGTTCTGAGTTTCGGGATGCAGGCTTGGGGGTCAGGTTTTGATCGAATTCGGATTTTTGAGCTAAATTCAATATTTTTCAATTGAAATTTATTCCTTGAGCATAATGTGATGATAAAAATCGGAACTTGGTAGATTTGGAGCATCCGGAAGTTGATTTGAAAGGCATACACATTGCGAAGTAGTTTCGGGCTAGTTTAAGGTAAGTAATGTCTTTAAATCCTGTCCTGAGGGTATGAAACCCCGGACTGTTCACCCTTTCACGGGTTTTGAAATGCAAAGGTTGAAACTTTGGAGATATATTACTTACTTAGGC
>ML292739.1:16546-51675 GCA_005239495.1 Nicotiana undulata | reverse complement strand
TTATTATATTTGACTTCGACCGCTTTACACTATTTTAGAAGTGTAATTTGAGCGTATCAGGCCACATGTGCTCTACTCTGTCATGCTGACGAAGTGTCGGCCATTTCATCTAAGATGTCGCATGCCTCAGTGTAAGTTAGCTTCATAAATTTGCCTCCAGCGAGTTGGTTGACCACACACTGATTGGTGGTATTGATGCCTCGGTAGAAATTCAGTTGTATCATAGCCTACGTCATGTCATTGTTTGGTCACTCTTTAACCATAGTTCTATATCGTTCCCAAATTTCATGAAGAGGCTCATTAGGTTCTTTCTTGAATGCCAATATCTCGTCTCTCAAAGTCGCCATGTGCTCGGGGGAGAAAAACTTGGCAATGAACTTATCCGCTAGTTCATCCCATGTAGCGATAGAATGATTGGGGAGTCGCTCAAGACAATCCAGGGCTTTCCCTCGAGAGAGAAAGGAAATAATCCGATCCTCAAGTCATTCTCCGATACATTGGTTTGCTTGCTCTGCTAACATGTGTCCACAAAGCCCTTTAAGTGCTTGTAGGCATTTTGATGGGGAGCTCCCGTGAAATACCCACGCTGCTCCAGGAGTGTCAACATGACATTAGTGATTTGGAAGTTTACTGCCCGGATTCTGAGCGGGACAATAGCACTTGCATACCCCTCATTTGGAAGCACCCGAGGAGCAACTCTGGGAGGAGGAGGCGGGGGAGGATCTGGAATATCATCATTAGGATTGGCATGTCGGCCCCGTCTTGGAGGTGGAGGTACTTGATTCAATTCATCCTCTCCGTTGTCATATACCGCCTCCCCCGGTATAACATTTCCTAAAGGATCAACCATATGTACCTGGATTGATTTAAACACACAAATTAGAAAAAAGAAGAAAATAAAAACAATCTACACCGCTACTTAAATAGATAGTCAACACCGTTATAACTCCCCGGCAACAGCGCCAAAAAGTGGTCGGCGCCCACCTATACCACAATAAGTAGCAAGGAAGGGGTCGAAGCAGCTTTTACCCGAACGGGTCGAGATCGATTTCCACAGGGAGCTATGTAAATGGGAGTTGAGTGTCTAATTGACCTAATGGTGTTTCATATTCTTAATTACACTTCTCATCATAAAGGGTTGTGTTTATACTAAGGTTTAAACTAAAAAGACTATTATCTAGCGAGCTATGATCTTTTTGTGGATTTTCTCAATTAATAAAAAGCACTAGGATTGCAACTTACTCCTAGGCGAGTGACTAATGGGGTCTAAAATCGAGGATAACCGTGTGAATTGTGGGTGAATGACATAACCTCATGCTAATTTGCTCACCCAATACCTCTCAGTAATTTGGGTGACTTTGCCCAAAATGGCATTCTCAAGCACAATTTGGGTGTTTCAATATATCAAATGAAATGGCTCAAGTCGGGTGTAGATATCTCTAGCATCCACCCTTTTACTGGGGCTATCAATCTCTTGAGCTCACCCCAATACCTTTTTAGCCTAATTACCTAGATTTGGGTCATCTTTCTCAGGAGTAACCCTAGTCATGAAGGCAAGAAATAGTGTTTGCAACCACTAAATCTGAGAATTATGCATAAATTAGACTAAAAATCAAACACCCATACACAAAATCATCTTAAAATGGAAGACCCATTAGTTACCCATACTAGGGTTGGGTTACAACCCGAGTTTAAGGGTCTAGCTACTCATAATTAAAGAAGAAACTAAAATAGATGATGAAATTGAACTCATAAATGTAAATTACAAGATAGAAATTGAAGAACTATTGTAAGAACTAGGCTAAAATTACTCAAAATGAACAAAAACCACTATTCACGTGTTCCTCCTAATAGATGATGCCCTAAAAATAAGAAAAAGATGTATTTATACTAGGCTGAAATACTATACAAAATTTCCCCTACGGAGATTTCGCTCCCAGCGTATTTCTGAGCGCTGCGGCGGGTTGACTTCTGCTACAGTGGAATAATGGCCACTGCAGCTGTCTTGGGATTTTATTGCTCTGTGATTCCTCATTCCGCTCCCAGCGGAATTTTGTAACGCCGCAATGGTGGCTAACATGCGACATCGTATAGTGCCGCTGACCGCGAAAGTCAGACACCCCAATCTGGTTGACTCTCTGAAGTTTAACAAACGCTCCCAGCAAAATATTGAACGCTGCAACAATGGATAAACCGCTGCAGCAGAAAAGTAGCGCGGCCAGGGGTGATTAGTGCTTCAAAAACATGTTCTTTGAAGTTGGCAACGGGGCATCGATCAAAAATCCGTTGCAGCGAAATGACAAACGTTGCAGCGGAATAGTAAACGTTGCAGCGGTTCTACTGGGTATTGGGATTATGTAGGTTTTGCTCCTTTTTTAGTCCTTTTAGGTCGATATTCACAATTCAACTCAATTCCTGCAATTTAAACAACTTGCATCAAAACGTTGGAGTATTTCAGTCAAATTTGCCTCAAAGCCTAAGAAAATTGGAGTAAATAGTAAGCACAAATCACTAGTTATCAGGGCTCAAGCTAGGTGCTTGGTATGATGATGAATACTCTAATGGTGAGGGCGATGGTGATAACGATGATGGAGGCGATGTTGCCGAGTAGTGTACTTGTTTTGTACTCTTGTTATTCTTTTTTCATTTTTATTTTGCGAGCGTCTGTTCAGCCCTTGTAAGATACCTTTTGGAATGCTATTTTTGATGTCCGTTTCTGAGTTTCTTGTTTTTCCTTTAAACGTTTTCCTCAATTGACTACTTTGATTGCAATTCGAGTTAGGCCGACTGTAAGTTGAGATCGTGTGAGGTCTAATCATTTCTTAATTAATTCAAGCTAAGTCGTAAGCAAGTGTCTTAATTAATTCGAGTGAGGTCAAATATGAGTCGATTTGAACGGGGTAGAATGTAAGTCGATTCGAACAAGGTAGAATGTTGACTTTTAAATTGATTCGAACGAGGTCGGATGTAAGTCGATTCGAGTAAGGTCGAATGTTGACTTTAAAATTGGTTCAAATGAGGTCGAGTGTCGACTTTTAAATTAATTCGAACAAAGTCAAATATGGGTCAATTCGAGTGAGGTCGAATGTCAACTTTTAAGTGATTCGAACGAGGTCGAATGTGAGTCGATTCGAGCAAGGTCGAATGTAAGTCGAGTCGAGCAAGGTCGAATGTCAACTTTTAAGTGATTCGAACGAGGTCGAATGTGAGTCGATTCGAGCAAGGTCGAATGTAAGTCGAGTCGAGCAAGGTCGAATGTCAACTTTTAAGTGATTCGAACGAGGTCGAATGTGAGTCGATTCGAGCAAGGTCGAATGTAAGTCGAGTCGAGCAAGGTCGAATGTCAACTTTTAAGTGATTCGAACGAGGTCGAATGTGAGTCGATTCGAGCAAGGTCGAATGTAAGTCGATTCGAGCAAGGTTGAATGTTAACTTTTAAGTGATTCGAACGAGGTCGAATGTGGGTCGATTCGAGCAAGGTCGAATGTAAGTCGATTCGAGCAGGGTCAAATGTTGACTTTTAAATTAATTCGAACGAGGTCGAATGAAAGTCGATTCGAGCGAGGTCGAATGTTATTTTCTGGATTGGCGTAATGTGTAAACTTGGTGGAAATATGTGAACATCATGTGTTTTCATATTTCTTTGTGTTTATACATTCATTGGAGAAGTTTACATGTTTTTGCTTTGTTCATACATACATTAGAGAAGTCCCAGTCTATCTAGTCCCTTCGTTGGTCGACATGGAGAAGTAGTTGAGAGGTCGAGCGATGAACTTATACTTAACTTCGAGATTACCTCTTTGTCGCCTCGTTAAAATCCTCCCCGAGAAAACCCAATTGGACAAAACTCGGGTGAGGGAAAAAGAGTACGACTTGGAGGACGTCTGTCCTTAGAAGTTGAAGTATTTGAGGTGGGCGATGTTTCAATTGTTTGGTAGTAATTTTCCCTCCATTGTTTCTAGTTGGAACGACCCTTTTCTTACTGTCGCCGTGATTTTGTATGGGCCGTCACAATTGGTCCCCAGTTTGCCTTCCCGTGGATCCTTGCTCGCTTGTGTTTTGGCCTTGAGTACATAGCCCCCGACTTTGAGTGGCCTGACCATGGTTTTTTTGTTGTAGTACCGCTCTGTCTGTTGTTTTTGGGCTACCATTCTTATGTAAGCCATGTCTCTTCGTTCTTCGGCCTCGTCGAGGTCTTGCCTTCTGCTTTCATCGTTGCTTGGACCGCTCACATTTGAATATCTTAGACTTGGTTCTCCGACCTCGACCAGTATCACTGCATCAGTCCCATAGACTAGTGAGTATGGCGTCTCCCTACAACACTTCTGGTAGCACCTACGGCCACAGTCCCTTGGCATTTTCTAGTTTCTTTTTCATGATATTCTATATCGTTTTGTTAGAGGATTCAACTTGTCTGTTGCCTGCGGGGTGATATGACGTGGAGAGTATTATTTTGATGTGTCATTTCTCGAAATACTTAGCGACCTTATTCCCTTTGAATTGGGGTCCATTATCACAACTAATTTCTTTGGGGATGCCGAAGAGACATACGATGTTCCTCCAAATAAAGGCGATAACTTCTTGTTCGCGTATTTGGGCGAATGCACTTGCTTCCACCCATTCAAAAAAATAGTTAGTTAAAACCAAAAGAAATCGTACATTATGTAACGACCCAACTGGTCGTTTTGAGTATTTGCACTTCGCTCGGTGATTTAGAATCAAACTCTATGTTTCGAAGACTTTAGAGCCTCATTCTAGCCCTCCTTGACTTGAATGCGCAGTCTGGGCGTGTTTCCGGAAAGCTCTTGTGTGGAAAATTGAAGAAATACTAATTTTTGGTATTTAAAAGTGATTTTAGTCGACTTCGGTCAAAGTTTTAAGTAAACGAACTCGGACCCGTATTTTGACGGTCCCGATGGGTCCGTAGTAAAATATGGGATCTGGGCGTTTGCCCGGAATCAAATTCTGAGATCCCTAGCTCAAGAAATAATTTTTTGACAAAAAATTAAATTACTGAAAATTGATGACTTTGAAGAATTTGCTAAATGTTTGATCTTGGTGATATCGGGTCCGTATTTTAGTTTCGGAGCCCGGTACAGGTCTGTTATGATATTCAGACCTTATCTGTGAAATTTGGTGGGAAACGGAGGTGATTTGACGTGATTCGGACCTTTGGTTGAGAAAATAGTAATTTCAAAGTGTTCTTCAGAATTTCATGTGCTTTAGTGTTAAATCCGTAATCTGAGGTGTTATTTTGGAAATTTGATCACACGATAAAGTCCGTATGATGTTTTTAGACTTGTGTGCATGTTTGGTTTGGAGCCCCGAGGGCTCGGGTGCCATTTGGGCGATGCGTGAGTTGAGTTCAAACCTCAACAAGGCTGATGGTGCACAAGATCTGGTGAGCCCGCACCTGCGAGCCTTTGGTCGCAGGTGTGAGCGGAAGCCCCGCAGGTGCGACCCAGGCCTGGACTGCATTTCCCCACAGATGCGAACTTCTCTTCGCAGGAGCGGGACCATAAAAGTGGAACCTTGTCCGCATGTGCGGCCCTAGTGGCCCAGTTCTTTTCCGCAGAAGCGAACGTCCTGTCCGCACGTGCGGATGCGCACGTGCGAAGGTCGGGCAATGAGTTTATTTAATTCGAACTCCAGCCATTTTTTTTATTTTCAAAAGTATATGAGACCTAGGGTGATTTCTCAAAGACATTTTCTTCCCCAAATCATAGGTAAGTGTTCCTTAACGTGTTTCTTTCAATCTTTTACTTCATTTTACAAGAATTTGACCTAAATCTAGGAATTTCATGGTAGAAATTGGGGGTTTTGGGTAGAATTAGGGATTTTTGGGAAATTGGAAATATGACCTCAATTTGGGGTCGGATTTCGAAACTAATTACATATTCAGGCTCTGGGGTGAATGGGTAGACGAATTTTGGTCCGAACCTCGAGTTTTGACCAAGCGAGCCCGCGGTCGATTTTTCAAATTTTTTTTGGGAAAGTTTGGGAAACCTATAATTTTGCATTGAAACTGATTTCTTTAGAAATAATTAATGCTAGCAAGTTAAATATGATAGATACGAGTGGATTGGAGGTGGAATCTAAGGAAACTACGGTGGTTGAGCTTTGACTTTGGCCTTCGGAGTGAGGTAAGTGTTTTGCCTAACTTTGTTGAGGGAATTTTTCCTCATATGTCATTGTTTGCTACATGTGGGGGTGATACATATATGAGGTGACCGGTGTATATGTATGTGCCAGGGTTAATCATGCTCGGGGGGTGAATTATGTTACATTTGTGTTTGTCGAACTTCGCGACCTTCTTGCTTCGTGCCTCACTTGACTTCTAGATATTGAGGAGATAGTATTAAATGTTAGAGTTGCGACTTAGCCTAATATAACTTGATCAAATTTGATAAAATTCTGAGAATACATTGATGCGTCTAATTCGGTCATCTCTATGCATAATCATTAATACCTTGCTACGACCGATATGTTGAGATGCTAGATTCCATACTTGTGTTGTTGGTAAATTGTGGGATTTGTGAAAGTACTTGAATTATATGGCCCTTGAGGGTTCATTGGATCATTGTTAGCTTGTAAAGCAGTGATTGAGAATTTGTTTAGAATATCCATTGAACACTCTCCTCGATGTTATTTATATTTCCTGCCTTGTCATTTTATTGATACTAATATGCTTGGTAAGGAAGAGTGTAAAGCATGAAGGGTGATTCCGCGCCATTTTATATTCATTATCACGTGAGGAAGAGTTTAAAGCACGAAGGGTGATGTCGTGCCATTTTATATTCATTATCATGTGAGGAAGAGTGTAAAGCACGAAGGGTGATGTCGTGCCATGTTATTGAGAGTAAAAGCACGAAGGGTGATGTCGTGCCATATCATTTGAGAGTAAAAACACGAAGGTTGATGTCGTGTCATGTTATTTGAGAATAAAAGCACGAAGGGTGATGTCATGCCATTTCATTTATATTGTTATGATTGTGTGTTATCGTGAGGTCATGGCACGATGGGTGTTTCCGTGCAGGCGAGGATGAGGGACATGCATTATGTTTGATATCAGTCTTCCGTGTATACATTCATGACTTTACCTTGAATTGTTATTGTCATAATTATAGGTCTAATGTGACTTGTTGCTAATTGTTCTGTCATTGATCTTTATTTCAATTGTTGTTGTGTTGCTCATATCTTCTACTTGATTAACTTGCAAATACCATGCATATTTCCTATTTTTTATAAGTATACTCATGTAGTATCTATTCTGTTGCACTTTAGTATAAGCCTTCCACCATGTTAGCCATTCATGCCCTTACCTGTCAACTTGTAAAAATCATGTATTTCCGTCTTATTTATTTTATTTGTACTTAGGCCTCCAGTGTGTTGGTTAATTGAAGTTGATATTCTTTTTTTCCAATTGTTGTTATTATTCACGTGTTTTTCGCTTAGTCTTTTACTGTTGCCCGCATGTGTATCCTTGTCCATAGTTGTACTTGCGTAACTCTTACTTTGTAATTCTTGTTATCGATATTTCTATCATCTGGTTGGTTCTGTTACTCGTACATTTGGGAGGATGAGTTGAACGCACGAAGGGTGTTGTCGTGCTAATTGATTTGTTACATGAATTTATTTATATATGGTGAGGATGAGATAGAAGCACGAAGGGTGTTACCGTGTCATGTGACTTGATATCTTGGATACACTTCTTATACCAGGAAAGATTGTAAACCTTCTGCTGCAATTCTTGCTAGTAATTGTTGGTTGTCTCACAGAGTTGTATACGGTACCTTTGCCTATTATGTTTTGAACTGCCTATACAGCTAGCCTAATGTACAGGTTATAACAAATCGCATATTTCAACTAAAATCCTCATCACTACTTCGACGGGGTTAGACAAAATACCTACCAGTACATGGGGTCGGTTGTACTGATACTGTTCTTCTGCACATTGTGTGCAAATTTTTGGAGCGGAGCTGCTGGTGATGTCGGATGCTGATTCAGAAGATGTTCGTGCGTTTGGATATAGCTACCACTTGTCCATGGTAGCTTAGGTTATTGCTAATCTGTTTATGTAACCTCCAAGCTAAACGTGTATTTATTTTTATCAGTTTTGAAATTCCAAATCTTAGAAGCTCGAGATTCGTACTACCAGTTATTGGGTAAATTTGTACAAGTTCAGACAATCCTATCTTAGTTTCTTATATATTCTTTTAGCTTGCATCTATTGTTAGTTGGCTTACCCAGCGGGTCGAGTTAGGTGCCATCATGACCTGTGATTTTGGGTCGTGACACATTACCCCATCCTGCGGGAAGGGGGCCGACGATATCCATTCCTCATTTGATGAAGGGACAAGGCGAAGTGACTGGGTGGAGGTGCTCGCCCGCTTGGTGGATCATGGGGGCGCACTTTTGGCATGGTTCACATTTTTTAACAAAATCAGTTGCTTCCTTTTTCATTGTGGGCCAGTAGTAGCTTGCTCGTATGAGATATCTAACTAGGGCTCGATTGTCGGTCTGAGCCCCACAGTGACCCTTGTGTACCTCTTCTAGGACGCGTTGTGTCTGGTTTGGTCCCAAACATTTTACTAGAGGGCCGCCATACATCCTTTTGTACAGATCGTTGTTGATGATGCTATACCTGGTTGTTTACATTCGAAGCTTTTTGGCTTCTTTTTTGTTGTTTGGGAGCACGCCGTCCTACAAGTAGGCAAATATACGGTTGCGCCAGTCCCAAGTTAGGTTAATAGTGCGTACCTCTATTTGGTCGATGGTCGAGTGGAGGAGAGTGACCACATTCTCTTTTCCGGTTATGCTTTTAGTGCATGCCACCAATTTGGCGAGGTCGTCCGCCTCGATGTTCTGCGCTCGAGGTATTTGGTCGAGCTGGCATTCGTCGAACTCGGGCAGTAACTTGCAGATCTCGGTCTTATATTTTTGTAGCCTTTGTTCCTTGATTTGGAAAGTCCCTGTGACTTGGTTGACGACGAGTTGTGAGTTGCATCGAAGGACTACTAGTCGAGCTCCGTACTTGAGTGCCAGTTTTAACCCTACAATCACGACCTCATACTCGGCCTCATTGTTAGTCATATCGGGACACCGCATGTACTGGCGAATTATCTCGCCTGTCAGGACCTCGAGTACGAGTACCAGTCCAGATCCTGATGCATTAGAGGCGCCATCGGTGTACAGAATCCATAGGTCGTGTGTCTTAGGGGAATAACTAGTGGCTTCCCTTTTGACCTCGGGTCGCGACGAAGTCGGCAAGTACTTGCGACTTTATCGTTGTTCGCGGCTGGTAGGTTATATCGTGCTCGTTGAATTCAATGGCCCACTTGGCCAACCTACCCGAAAGCTCGCGCTTGTGTAGGATACTCCTCAGAGGAAAGGTCGTGACCACCGAGATGGGGTGGCATTGGAAATAAGGTCTAAGTTTTCGTGAAGCTACGACTACCAAGGTCTTGCTAATGTAGTAGATTGGAGATTGCGTACCTTTATTTTCTCGGACTAGGGATGCGCTTACTACAACATCGCCACGGCCAGGTAGATTAGGAGGCGCTCTTCGGGTTCTGCCTTAGCAAGCAGCAGGGACGAAGATAAGTACGCCTTTAGTTCTCTAAGGGCATCGACGCACTCAGAATTCCATTGGAGTCCATTGTCTTTTATAAGCACGCCGAAGAATTTGTGGCATCTATCAGAGGATCGTGAAATGAACCTTGATAGGGCGGCTATACGGCTGGTCAACTTCTACACCTGCTTCTTGTTGGTCAAGTTTTCTGGTATTGCCTCTATAGCCTTGATTTGGTCGGGGTTAACCTCGATGCCTCTTTGCGACACTAAAAAGCCGAGGAACTTTCCCGAGGTTACACCTAAGGTGCATTTCTCGGGGTTCAATTTCATGTCGTACCGCCTGGGTATGTCGAAAGCTTCTTCCAAATGGTCAATATGGTCTTCCTTTCTTTTCGACTTGACCAAAGTGTCGTATATATATATATATATATATATATATATATATATATATACTTCCATGGTTTTGCCGAGCTGTTCTTTGAACATTTTGGTTACTAGCCTCTGATATGTCGACCTTGCATTTTTTTAATTCGAACGGCATAACTCTGTAGCAGTACGTCCCTTGGTGGGTGATGAAAGTAGTTTTTTCCTAGTATTCCTCCTCCATGAGGACCTGGTTGTAACCCGAATAGGCGTCCAAGAAACTTAACAGCTCATGCCCTGGTGTTGCATCGATGAGCTGATCAATGTGAGGTATTGGGAATGAGTCTTTCAGGCATGCCTTGTTCAGATCTGTGAAGTCTGCAAACATTCACCATTTCTCATTTTTCTTTTTCACCATGACCACGTTGGCGACCCATTGGGGTATTTTAACTCCATGATAGAGCCGTTTTCAAGTAATATTTCCACATCTTCATGAACGACATCATTTATTGTGACATTGAATTTTCTTCTAACCTGCCGTACCGAGGGGTAGAATGGTTGACGTTCAATTTGTGTGTTGCTATTTCCTTCGGGATGCCCGGCAAATTTGCATGAGAAAAGGAAAACAAGTCCGCATTGTTAGTTAAAAATTGATGGAATTTACCCAGTTCTTGGAGTTTGTGGCCGAGATAAGCCTTTTTGTTGTGGTCGCTCTTATCGAGCTGAACGAGGTCGAGGTCTTCCACAGTTGATCATGTAGCCTCCACGACTTCGGGGTCCTTGATGACATCTTTCCCTTCATCATCGTTCGACCTCGACCTTGCTAATTGCTATGCTTCTGTGCCTTTGCCTTTCAACTATTAGGTGTACGTACAGTCTTGGGCGATGCGATAACATTCTTGAGTTGTGCGTTGCTCGTCGCGGATGCTGAATACTGCCCACATGGTGGGAAACTTGACGACCTGATATAAGTTGGATGGGACGGACCTCATAGCGTGTATCCAAGGTCGTTATATGATGGCGTTGTACGCTATATCTTGATCCATAATGTGGAATGTTGTTTCCAGGGTGATACCACCGGCCAGAACGGGTAGTGTGATTTCTCCTGAAGTCCGCTCAACTGCATTGTTAAAACCCATTATTGTGATGTTGCGTGTCACTATCTTATCTTCGAGCCTCATTTGTGTGAGGACTCAAGGGTGGATAATGCACATGCCGCTTCCCTCATCTACCATAATCTGTTTTACATCAGTATCTGAAATACCAAAGTAATAACAAGAGCATCATAGTGAGGAAAGGTCAAACAGTGGGTATCCGACTCGTCGAAGATGATACTTTCTTCGAGGTCATCATACCGTTCATAGGTGATCGATCGCTTCAACTTGTGGGTGGTTGTGAACTTTACGTTGTTTATTGTTGCGTCGTCACCTCCACCGATGATCATTTGGATGTTGCGGGCTGGGGAGGGTGTCTTTGAGGGGCCTTGATGTTGTTCTCGTCCTCGTCCTCGATCGAAGTTCGCTCTTCCTCGGTCGCTCATCAGCTCTCTCAAATGCCCTTGGTGGTGCATGTTCACTACCTCTTACCTCAAGGCGATGCAGTCTTCGGTCTTATGTGTTGCGCCTCCTTTTTCTCGCGAAATCGGGTTTTTGACATTTTGACAACTCTTTTTGAGAGAGTAGGGAAAAGGAATTGGTTGTTAGAGTTGCCACCTAACGGATTAAGGTGCGTTAGGGCACCTAGAGAAAATAACTCAGATTATAAACAGTTTGCATAACCAGAGATCGGGTAAGGGCTCAAATTACCTTGAGGGGAAGGTGTTAGGCACCCCTCGAGGTCCATAACGGTGGGTACCGGTCAAACTTAAATTATGTGAATTAGTCTAGGAAAGCGAAGAAACTATTTAGTAAGGATAGGGAGATCCTAAAGTTTTTAGCCTATAGGATCACCCCGTGCAACATAAATACTACTTTGTAACTTCCCCAAGACGGGGGTGTTACTCATATTATTCAGCGGGCACAGACTATCATCTCCTACTTCCTGATAACTATCTTTGAGTTTTTACCTAAAGCGCTCTAGTTGATTCCAACTCTTATCCTATGCGTGCACTACCCGTCCCTTACCTATGGTCCTGGAGGCATTGGGACCTCTATTTAGGATGGTTGTAGACTAAACCTAATTTGCTCAAAATTTTAAATTACTAGGCGACAAGCAAAACAGTTAGGACTTTTCAAATAAAAACAGATATGGGCTCATATTAACCTCCACATATAAACAGCAAATGCACGCAACTGATTAGCAGATTTTATTAATCGTAGAGTCCTACAGGCATGATATCTATGTGATGAACAGGCGGGCAGTAGTATGCAAAATTAGTTCTTAATGCGAGTGTTGAGACCTATATGTATATTTGCCTACTGATTTTAACTCAGTGCAGTATCTGGGTGTTTCATACGTTAATGAATAACAGCAAGTCACAAGCATAAGTCCAGAATCGTTATTAATCCCGTAGGCATGTTATCTAGGTTATTGACAGCGACAATCGTATTCAAAATCAGTTAATAGAATCCTATAGGCATGATTTCTACGAGTGTGATGATTATAACCCTATAGACATGATTTCTAGATTTCAACTGATTTTAATCATATAGGCATGATTTCTAGCATTGAACTGATTTTAATCCTATAGGCATGACTTCTAGCATTGAACTAATTTTAATCCTATAGGCATGATTTCTAGAATTAAGCAGTATATGAGCATGAATTTATACACATTGAGTCAGAAAACAGTTAAGCCAGATATTGGTCCGATAGGTATGATGCTAACACATTTATTGGACAAATTAATGCACCTAAAGGCAGGATTTCTAACAAGTCATAGCATTAATCATATAGGCAGGATTTCCACCCAATTTTGCAAAGGAAAATAAGACCCTTCCGGATTTTACGAAATACCCCAGAATTGTTTGTTACAAAATTATTATAGACTAGGTTAATGAATGAATTACATAATAAAATAACTATAAAGAGACTTTTAACAGGCCCAAATACAGCTGGGCAACCAAGGCCTTCAAACCATATTAGCTCCAACTTTCACAGGTACAGACAATTAGTGGTGAATGATTCACCCATAGCACACATAGAACCCAGATCTCTAGTGTGTCAAAGTTCCCAAAGGCTTCAAGGACCCAAGGCAATGCTCACACTAGAGAACAAATTCTCATAAATAATTTAAGGAGATTAGAAACCAAACCCCAGTGTGTTAGAGTTCACAAGGGTCTCACATGGGGACCCCGAGCAGTGCTCACACTGGGGAGGTTAAGGATAGAACCTAAGAATAGGAGTTTAAGGTAGCAACACATAAAAGGAGGCAGTGGTAAAGGACAGATTTTAAAACAGGTTATTTTTAAAAAGCCATCATAATAGAGTTTAAAACACAGAATATGTAGGCAAAATTGCATTAAGAAGACAAATTGGCAAGATTTACAAAGTTGTTCATGTAGATGCATAGTACTGACTAAGTTAAAGTCTGAAAGGCCTGCTTAAGCTAAGTGTACATGCTAACATTAAGAACAGTTGTGTTCAGACAATATTTAGGCAATGTGTTAAGGCAAAAGTCAGATAATCATATGGAATGCAAGACATACCAAAGACAAGTTATCAGGGCACATGAGTGACAGAGAAGGGGTTAGACACAATAATACAAGATGGTAAAGATTCAGTATTGATAAATATCTTAGTATTACCCTAGAGTTTACTAAATTCAAGGCAAGTTAAGAACTAGCAAAAACAACATACATGAGACAAGTTAAAAGACATTAAGCTAATCCTTAAGAGGATTCATATTATTCAAAAATAGCCAGTCTCAGAACTAGTAGTATCAATTATAGGACTAAAGAAGATCATATAAACATGCAATTGGCAGAGTCATGCTCAGAATGAACTTTTAACATGTTGGACCGTAAACACAAGTCATAAATGCATAGAAATAAAATGACAAAGGGATAGTCACTAACCAGTTAGGGAAGAAAACAAGAATAACACCACAATAGTCGAGAGCCCAGAATTATTTGGCCTTGGCTTTCAGCCGGCCAAGTCCGGAAGTAAACGAGAGAACAAAGAGAGTACAAAACCAAACCCTAAGTTTTTTTTAGTGAGAGTGTAATGATTCCAGTCTGTCCTAAAGAGGACAGGGGACGGGTTTATATAGTAGCAGGGATAGAATCGCATAAACAAGAAAAAATTATAAAGTAAAACACACATAAGGAAACAACATATACATAATTAATAACGAATCATATCTGAAGAAAAATAAAGCAAACCCTAGTTTTTAGTAAGCAAATATTGATGGAATATACATAAACAGTAGCAAAGAATGAATTTAGTCACAAATGACGCCTAAAGTCAGAGAATCAGACTAAGTTTAGGTCATATCTAAAGAGATCTGAAAACCTAAATTAGGGCCAGAGGAAATATTGACAAAAGAAAAATCGGCAAGCATATAAGGAAACAAAGAAAAAAAAATAACAAAACAAGGAAAGAATCATGCAGAATCAGTTTTAAAATCAATTTAAGAGAAAAATCAGTAAACCTAATTTTTAGGAAATGTGTAAATCACAGAAATCCAAACGATATTGGACTCAAATATTGTAAAAATCAAACGGAATATAGTCTAGGTACCAGAAATGGGACGAAATTGAAGAGATAATACTTGCCATGTATAGGCAAGTACTAAGTATCAACCTAACGAACCAACCAGTAACAATGAGGTGTTAATATGGCAAAGAAATAAGAGGGGGGATCTCGTCAGAAGGGGGATTACGGGTGACGGCGGATTAGGGTTCATAGGGTGAGAGGGGTGAGAGGATATTAGGGTGGCGGCCAGGTGGAAATGAGATTAGGGTTAGGGTTTGGTATAGTTAAGAGTGGGAAATTAGATATGGACCGTTGATCTCTGGGGAATTAGATATGGACCGTTGATCTTAGAGATCAACAGTCACGATTTAAAGGGTCCTGAGTCGGGTTTATTTAGGCGGGTCGCAACCGGGTTAGGCAGGTGGGTTTATTTGATTTGGATTGGGGTTTTGGGATAAAGCAATTTGGGTGTTGGGCTAGGTAATTTAGGTGTGAAAATAGGGAATTTAGGGGCTATTACTTAAATACCCAATTTAATTAATAAAATAATTTATAAAAATGATAAATAAAATAGTGAAAATATTATTTGTACATAAAAATGATTAACAACGATTATTTATCACTATGAAAGCATAAAACGTTATTTTTTGCATAAATAGAGTAATCATAAGTATATAAGGGCTATTATTGCAAAATATGCAATTTTAGCCAAAAATACAAATGTAATTATAATAAATGCACCAAAAACTATTTAAAGCTTAATATGGTCATAAATGATAAATTATCATAAAAATTATTTGTGATGCAATTAATGATTATTTATTTAATATAATATGGGAATAAATTGATTTAAAAATCTTTAAAAATTAGGGAAAATACTTGATGATGGTCATGCACTATTTTGAAAGTATATATGTATATTTGAAATATATGAGGAAAAAATTGGGTATCAACATTATGACCTCGTTCCTGATGGAGTTCACAGAGGGCGTTCAACTTTTTGGTGTTTGGGCCGGACTTCATCTTTTGTGGCCAATTCACCTTTGAGCTGAGCTTCTCCAGGGCGTAGACTATATTTGAAGGAGAAACACAAAAATTGTGAGCAAATAGTAGTGGAGGCATATCTCTTTCATTTCGGTGAGTCCTTGTCTGTGGCCTGAGTGGACCATCGCCGTGGCGGGGTGGGGGTGGGGGTAGTATGGCGGCAGTTCTGACGTATGGCTAGTGTCGTTCACGATTGAGACGTGGACCTACATGATCCTTTCTGTTATCGTTTCTACGATCTTTTCTTGACTCCATCTGGACCGATGTTAACCGTTGGGTTGGTCCGTTGAGGTCTTCCTCGTCTTCTCTCACCTCGACACAATAAGCATTGTGTATATCTTCCTAAGTGGTGGTGGTGGTGGTGGTGGGGGGGGGGGGGGGGGGTATTTAATGAGACGACTCAATAATTTTTGGTTTCCCTCGAACCGCTCATGTTCAGCCCATTTTGGAATGCTGCTACCGACATTCCTTCCGATACATTGGGGAGAGTCATTCTAACACGGTTGAATCGGGCGAGGAAGTACCTGAGTCCTTCTCCAGATAATTGTTTAATGGCGTATATATCATTCACTCCCGCCTCTGCTTTCTAGGCTCCGTCATGTGCGGTGACAAAATTGTCGTCCATTTCCTCAAATGTTTCTATGGAACGCACTGGCAGTTGTGAGTACCACGTCAGCGCTCCCCCGGTTAGGTTTTCACCAAACTTTTTCATCTATATGGATGATACTTGCTCCTTGGCGAGGTCGTTTCCCTTTACTACAATGACATAGTGGGTAACATGATCCTCAAGGTCCGTTGTGCCGTCATATATTTTCAATTATGGCAGCATCTTGAGTGTTTTAGGTATAACATGTGATGCGGCCTCGTCGTTGTACGATTGTTCCACGAACCGGTCGGCGTCCCATTTTGGTAAGAGCTTTTGGGCGCCTGGTATCTTGTTTACCTTTTCTTGATGCTCCCTCATTTGGTCGCGGAGCGCTTTCTTCTCGTTCTTCATCTCCTCCATTTTTCTTAGAATAGTTGTAAGGGTGTCGTTACATGCATCATTAACGATGTGAGTGATAACTATTGAAGGATGAGGGATGTGTTGCTCATTGGTTATTGTTGTGATGTCGACTCGTGCATCCTCCCTGCTCGCCCTTTGGGTAGGTTTGTCGAGTATGCTGGTCAGCGTACTCGTTAGCCATGTTTCTAGTAGCTTTTTCACTGCTGGTGGTGCTTCTTGTGTTGTGGACGTAGAGGCTCCTTTTCCGTGGGAGGTGGTAACGCTGCCATGAGGAAGGAGTGAACCATTTCACCTTGGGGAAGCGTTTGGTGTCACAGTCTCCTCGTCTGCTCCATCAACCTCATTGATGGTGTTTAGGAGGTTAGCAGTAAGGCCTGCCACTACCTTCAATCTTTCCTCTCCATTACCTGCCATGTTAGACCGTGCAAGTAGGAAAAAAGGAATTTTTGTGTTTTGCTGTTGTTTTTTTAGATCTAGAAAAACTATGACTAGAAAATCTCCATAAATGGCGCCAATTTATTTGACCAAAAAGTATAAAACCATTTGTTAAATCAAATCAACAGGAAAGTGATGGGTAAATCCTAATTAAATATAATAAGTCATAAATCTAGCATGTGATTGTATAGATAATGTAGAATAACGTTTGAACCGATTTAATACAAATGATATTAAATGACGTTGTTATGAGTTAGTGGATGAACAATGATGAGCAATAACTATATTGAATGGCAATAAATGTAAATAGAGAGAATGATTCACCAAATTATTGAATGAAGTGGATGATTCTTCTCACTGACAATGATGTAAGACAAGTGAGTATGAGAATATATGAGATTTTCTCGGATCTGATGCAAGAAAAGGTGGGATAAACAGCAAATTGAATCCTTATGGAAAGGGGATGTTTTGTATTCTTCTTCTAGAGTCAACTTTTCACAAGAGTTCTTATCAGAATGAATATTACATGCCTTTTGCCTTCTCTCTTCTACTATTTATATGGGATGTTCCCAAAAACCCTAAAAAAGTATGGCGGAAGGAATATTCAAAAGAATATTCTCTTAGAAGATTCCAAAGCTATACTAGTCGTTACTTCTTTTCCTACTGCTCGACATCGGCCTTAATGGCTTACTCGGCGGCTCAACATTGTCGATCCTTGGTCGACCTCGACCTAGTCGCCCATGATGAACGACACCTCTCACACTTGATCACCTCTTTATGCCGAATTTTCTTTAGTCGGATTTTGACCCATACAGAGATCAAAATAAATTGTTGTTTTACAGGGGTTGATGAGAAATGAAAACAAATATATCTATATAAAAGAAATGGCATTCAGAAATTAGAATTGAATCTCTTGGTAATCCTCGTGTAACAAGGTTTCTCCAATTTTAATATCATGGTTAAAGCAAAGGACTGGAAATCAGTGTGTCACCGGTTCGAATCCATTTTAAACAAGTAAAAGGTCTAAATCGTAGACGAGAATGAGCTACATAAGTCTAAACTATCGGGCAATGCAATGCACTAAGCTCCTGCTATAACATGATCCGAGGAAGAGCCGTATTTAGATATGAAAGTAAAAGTGTAAGAAAAAATGTAAGCACTTCTACACTGTATGGATAACTTTTTGGAGGCAAGATTAAAGTTGACTTTGTAGTCAAATTCAAGAGTTCATTGACTTTCCGAAATTATCTACCAACGTCATCTTTCTTCCGTTTGTAACAGCAAAATAATCTAACTATGCCTATAGCACCCAGAAAGTCACTCAACCAGATTTATCAAACTTTTGATCGTGAAATACCTATTTTACCCTTCAAATTATTAATTTTTATCTTCTATTTTTTTTTTTGCTTTTTTTAATATTATGATTTTTCTCCTTTTAATCAATACTATGGACTTACCTATAGAACAAATTCACTATGAAAATTGACATGACACAATCCCTGAAGAGTATGATGTGCCCGGCCTTGCTTCTCAGAACAAAAATATTTTATTTAAAAAAAATAAAAAATTAAATTTCTAGCATATATAATGCCGAAATAATGATATAATTGAGCATAATATTCAAGAATATGTAATGCCTATTACAAAATTACCTTTATTTTAAATAATTATTTTCTATAGTACGTGCATGGAATATATATTTTAAATTTTTTGTTTTCTTTCATTCTGAATTGTGTAAATAATTTTTGTTAATATCAAAATTATTATTACGAACAAATTCTAATTAACTTTCTTCTACGCTCAATATTTTTATTATTTCAACAACGTATATGCTTAAATACTATTTTTTCTTTTATTATTAAATTTATTTTTTCTGAAGTAAGTCCATAATATAAATTAAAAAGAGAAAATTATTATATTTAAAAAACTAAAAAATAAAAAGAATATAAAAGTTGATAATTTAGAAGGTAAAATAGATATTTGACGATAATTTTTTTGAGAAATCTAGTTGAGAGACCTTCTGAGTACTATTAGCATAGTTAAGTGACTTTATTGTTACAAATATAAGAAATATGAGTTTGGTAGATAATTTTGAATAGTTGAGTGACCAAGTAACGAAGAAGCTAAGATCAAAGTCGGAACAAACATATTTTCAAAACCCAAACTTGTGTTTTACTTTACTCGTATTTCGACTCAAATTATGTTAATTAATTAGCTTCGACCAAGAAACTTTTGATTGCTTGGTCTACACTCTAAAATACTACTTGCAACCCAAGAATTCTTGGAGACCAACACATATAATATAAGTACTTCAGTCAATTCTTTTGCCTAAGTTAGAAGTACAGTAGGAGAAGTCTATTTCTCTATAATATTAGTGTCATTTAACATGCGATATCAAGCATATTAGTTAACTATATTTCATGTTACTAATACTACTTATCATAAAAGAAATACATTTGATGCTTACCTTATAAGGGTCTTTATGTAAAAAGTTATATTGTCAGTGCATAAAAATTAAATTTTATTTGTAATATTTCATTTGAAAAGACTAAAAAAGATTGTATTTTTCTTGTGGAAAGTACAAGAAATTAAACAAAGTAAGAAGTTTTACTTTCCTACATGCATATGCTTGGGAAAAAAAGTTAAAAGGTTTTCTACCACTTTTATTATCTCTTATTATAATTTTTAAACTTAAGTAATATGCATTAACAATATAGTGATTATTTTTCAATGACTTGATAAATACTGGCTATTTTTAAATAATCAATCCGAAAACTGACTATCCTGTGCAATTTTTACCGATCTATTCTATTGTAAGAATTGTATTATCTAGCCACTTTTCGGACCATCTTTGGAAAATAGTCAGTGTGTAAAAATTTATGAAAAAGTAGCCACTTTTAATATGGAAACACCATGACACTGTTATGGGGTTACACTTTTTTTTAAAGTTCTAAATGCATGACTTTGTCATAGAGTCCAAAAATTAACTATTTATCAATGACTTCTGGATCTGTTGATAAAGTATTTTTAGAAATTTTTACCTCCTATAATAAAGGTTGATACCTTATTTATTTTAAATAAATACCTTTTTAAAAAATTATATTCCATAGCTACCTTTTGATGTTTATAGCCAAATATTTATTTATGATCACCTCCTACCCTTAAGCCATAAAATACGCTTTGTATTATTTTTCTCTCTCATTCATTCATATTTTTCTCCACCCTCTCTCTCAACACCGGTCTTTCTCCATGAATACAACGTCGAATTAGGTTTTCAAAAAACAATTCAGGTATAACGTTTATAATGTTGATTGCGTTCACCGTATTCATCAATCAATTGATACTCTTCCTAAGAGCATCCTAGCACATCCTCTCGTATACAACTTATGTATCTTCTCCTCAATGAATATCTCTCCATTACCTTTGTTAAGGTCACATAGATGAAAATGATGGGCTAAAGTTTAAAATCTGCTATGGCGAGCTAGGCAAAATTGCCGCACGAACTCATTCAAAGTGTGTTAAAGTGATGGAAGATTTCATTGCTTTTGGTGTTTGCACTTCGTGGCGAACTGCTGCTCCCAAATACAGATCGAAACAGAAACAATGGCGTTTTGAGTCAGAATCAGGGCCTTCTCGACGAGACGACATTAGAGTTGTTCTGGAACAAAGACGACGAAGTTTGGGGCTGAGCAATTTGAAGATTTTGTTAATATATTTCAATATATCTCGTTGTATTTCATTGTATTCATTGTCTTTTTTTTCATTGTATTTCAATGTATCTCGTTGTATTTCATTGTATTCATTGTCTTTTTCTTTCATTGTATTTCAATGTATCTCGCTGTATTCCATGTATTTCATTGTATTCACTGTCTCGCTGTCCTCCGTGAATGTATTCATATTTTTTTTTTATTAATATAATTTATGTATTCAGATGTATATATGTTTCAAATTGCTCTGTTTTGTTATATTTATCGGCTGGAAAAAATATTAAGCATATTTCACGTCAAAAAACAGGTTATGGGTGATGTAATTGAGTGGAGTCTATTGTGTTAATTGATTCACTTTCCGTTTAAAAACAGCTGAATAGACCAAGATTTGCGCTATTTACGTTACTATATTCACAAATACATATCGTGAACAGTCGAATACACTCGAATACAGTCCTAAAAATATGCTGAATACACTTGAATACAGTCGAATACAATAATTGTCTAGCTGGAATCCCATGTTTCACGCCGAGTTCTGCTATTGTATTCATGAATACATTAGTTTAAATATATCGAATACACTCTAAAAAAACTGAAAACATAGTTATAGGAAGTAATATAGTAAATGGTAGCTACAACTAACTAATAACCACTAAAAAATAGTGATTTATAAAAATTTCTCCTTTTTTTAACGGGCAAGTCATACATTTAGATGGTCGGCCAAAAATAATCATATCCACTAATCACATATACAAAATTATATATTAATTATGTAAAAAACAAATATTCTACATATATTATTATTTATAAAATATATTTTATTGGGAATTATTTTTGGATATATATATATATATATATATATATATATATATATATATATATATATATATATATATATATATATATATATACACACTTTTTTTTTTCAATTACAAGTGACGGTCAAACGGGAAAAATTAAAAAATAGCTAGATTTACAACTGGTCATTCAAAATTTCAAAATTAATTTAAATTTAGCAATTTTTCATGTAAAGATAAATCTAAAGAAAAATACTGTTCAAAATCCGAAAAATACTCCAGCATAATATACTGGAAGTTCAGTATAATATACTGGAGTTCTAGTATAATATACTGGACTTCCGGCATAATATACTGGAGTTCTAGTATAATATACCGGTCCAACATAATATGCTAGAAATTCATACACAGGTGCTCAAATCTCCAGTATATTATGCTGGAGCTTTTCGTTGGAGTTTCAACACAATATGCTGGAAGTTCATACACAGGTGCACCGATCTCCAGTATATTATACTAGAATATTCCGTATTGTATCAAAATAATGGCTATTTTTCAATGAATTTGCAAATATTGACTTTTTTGAATGATAAGTACTAAAACTGGCTAGCCCGTGCTGTTTTTACAAGCTAAGGCTAATTCTTTTAACGGGCCGATCTTAGCCCAGTTATGGGTTAAATTTTGCCCAATCAAAATACCTAATAATCTCCCAGAAATCCTCCATTTCTTATATTTCCCCTAAAAAGGAAAACACTTGTCCTAAAACTTCCAAAGATTCCTCCTTTTAAGAATCTTTGTGAAACATAACCAAAAACTTTGTCATAATCCTAACACATCTTCAAGATTCCACTCTAGGGTTTTTGGAGATTACGAGGTAGCCATTGAAGCAATGGTGAAGGAGGAGGATAGCAAAATATTGGAGCTGTTCTTGAGCATTGGATTAGATGAAAAGACTGCCAAAAATACTTTGGCTAACAACAAAGTTACCACTAATCTTACTGCCGTTATTCATGAGGTAAACCCTTAATCCTCTGCTGCTTCAATCTTGTTATTTTTTTTTTCATTTCAAGTATTTTAGGTGCATAATTTCATATGGGTATCTCTCTATTTGTGTAGATAACCTACTTTACATAAGTATATTAAAAAAGGTTGCTAATTTCAGCTGTAATCTTGACATTTTCTGTATCTTAAGTTTTTTTAGGTGCATAATTTCATATGGGTATCTCTCTATTTGTGTAAATAGCCTACTTTATACATGTATATTAAAAAAAGTTGTTAATTTTCAGCTGTAATCTTGATATTTTTTGTATCTTAAGTATTTTTAGATGCATCATTTCATATGGGTATCTCTTCATTTGTGTAAATGACCTATTTTATACATGTATATTAAAAAAGGTAACGATTATTCAGCTGGAATTTTTAATTGTTGTATCTCAAGTATTTTAGATGCATAATTTCATATGGATGTCTCTCTATATGTGTAAATAACCTACTTTATACATGCATATTAAAAAACAGTTGCTAATTTTCAGCTGTAATCTTGATATTTTTTGTATCTTAAGTATTTTTAGATGCATAATTTCATATGGGTATCTCTTCATTTGTGTAAATAACCTACTGTATATTAACAAAGGTAACAATTATTCAGCTGGAATTTTGATTGTTGTATATCAAGTATTTTAGATGCATAATTTCATATTGGTATCTCTCTATTTGTGTAAATAACCTACTTTACATTTGTATCTAAAAGAAAAGGTGAAAAGTTTCAGCTGCAATCTTGATATTTATATTTCTAGTTATTTTTTAGGTGAAAAGAATGTGAATGTGATAGTATGAGAAGAAGTTGGCAACCTACACAAATATTTGTCAGTTCTCGTACTATCATTTGACAAGGTGGGTTGCTCTGTTGCTAAACACCCTCCACGTCCAACCAAGAGGTTGTGAGTTCGAGTCACCCCAAGGCCAAGGTGGGGAGTTCTTGGAGGGAAGGATGCCGAGGGTCTATTGGAAACAACCTCTCTACCCCCAGGGTAGGGATAAGGTCTGCGTACACACTACCCTCCCCAGACCCCACTAGTGAGATTATACTGGGTTGTTGTTGTTGTTCTCTCGTACTATCATATTCTTGCGACCAAACTGCACAATGTAGCTAGTAGTGGGGAGGTGTGCTAGGATGGGATTGCTGTGTGCAACGTCTTTTATTGGTTACATTAGTTGATTCTTTGTTGTGCTAGATTTTGTCGCTTTTATTTTAACATCTTGTGAGTTGTGATATATCTTATTCTAATAGAAGTTCCCTGAAAAGCAATTATATGTATTGAATCTTCTCCCAACACTTTATGTTGTGATTAATCCAGGCAGCTGTGACGGATGGTTGTGACCGTACTGTAGGCAACCTGATATACACGGTAGGCTTCTAGAATTTTGACAATAAGTTGGAAAATCCAATTATATCTTATTCTTTCCATTACGTTGGGAGGATAAGCACTACGAGAATGTAAAAGATGTAACCAACTTTATCCTTTTGTATGATAGGTTGCTACAAAGTTTCCAGCCAATGCACTTAACCACCGGCCCACTTTGCTTCAGTATATTGTATCAACAAAGGTTTGTTGTTCTCACAAGTCAAAATTCATGTTATTTTATTTGGCGGTCCGTTCACGCGAGCATAGCAGTAGACCTGCGACTGCCCCTTTACTTTTGTAAATTGTCTATGTCTGTGTCTGTTTTAGGCTTATAAAAATATTGAGGCTGTTATGACTAATAAATTGGTGAAAGCCCTTCATATTTGTCTTTTACTGGATCGTTGCAGATTAAAACCCCTGCACAGTTAGAAGCGGCATTCACTTTTCTTGCTGCAACTGCCTCTGGAAATTTGAATGTCCAAGAATTTGAGGAGGCTTGTGGTGTTGGTAAGAAATCCTGTTTCCCGAAGTCCAATTAATATAATATTAATGACATTAGATCTCTCATGTTTGATGAATCTTTAATATTATTATTGGGGCATACTTTTTTCTTGGGGATGGGGGTGGGGGATGGGGGTGTTTGGATTATTCTTTCTTAGAAATAACTAAATATCTTCCTTCTAAAACAATAAATAATATGTATTCCTATAATGTTGAGCAGGAGTTGAGGTATCCAAGGATGACATTGAACATGCTGTCAGTGAGGTCTTTGAGGAAAAGAAGGCCAATATATTAGAGCAGCGTTATAGAACAAATGGTTAGTATTGCTGCTTCTGGAACTAATCTGGTTACTGTTTAGCTGATTAGTTAATATACGTCTGTTGGTGTGTTAGTATGCAAGTATTGAGTGCTGAGAACTCTGAAATGCTAGCATTACAGAGAACAAAAGCATAAGACACTCTTATTGACCTTTGTCATTCTATATCCTTGTACCGTTGTAGCTTCTAGATGTCATGATGTGGGGAGACTGTTTAGATTAAATTCCTCGTTCTTTAATAGTTTGTACTTATCTTTCGGGTTTCTGTGGTTTGATAAGTCTTTTTCTAATTAAGTGCTGTTATGATACCAATATTACTAATGACCCGATTGTCTCCTTTGGTTGATTAAGGATATAATGCCTGTTTTATATTTGAACATGAGTAGAATAGAAGTTTAACTAATAATAATAATTATTTCTTTGATCGAGTCACTGCCAGAACCTTAAACAGGTAGCTTACTTGTGACCCCTAGGTGGCTCGTTTTTCCTGAGCAATCAGGTGAAATAAATTCGTTAGATCATGATGTGATACTATACTTTATAAAATAAGAGTAGGATTGGAAAAAGAGGGTGGGTGGTCTCAAATGTATGTGCATTGGCGACCTTATTGAAATATTGGCAACTGTAAATCTCATTTGATCAAGGATTATCTTTTTAATAAAGTGGGCATGGAGGTAAGACCCCTCTTCTCTAGAGAGATAAATTCTCTTTCTAACATGCTTTTATGCAATCTCTCCTTATTAGTTGGTGAACTCTTTGCTCACGTTCGGAAGAAGTTGCCATGGGCTGATCCGAAAGTAGTCAAGGTAATCACAGATGTTTCCTATACTCTCTTTTGGGGTAGATATTTAGGCTATTATGAGCTACAATTGGTTTTAATTATAAAATTGCTGCTTACGAAGATTATTTATTGTCGCAGGAAGTAATAGATGTGGAGCTGTATAAATTACTTGGGGAAAGAACTGCAGCAGATAATGAAAAGCCTGTAAAAAAGAAGAAAGAGAAGCCAGTGAAAGTTGAGGTGGTGCTTCTTCATCTTATGTGTTTTATCCTTTTGCTGACCACGTGTTTAGGTGGAGCTTCTTCATCTAATATGTTTTGTCCTAAGCTAAGCTGAGCCTGCTTCTTCATCTTATGTAGGATAAGGCAAAAGTCGAGGATACCCCTGCACCGAAGCCGTCTGAAGAAGAACTAAATCCATATTCAATCTTCCCATCTCCTGAGGAAAATTACAAGGTGCTTAAGCTAATGTTATGTCCATTATCATATTTGTCAGTCTTAAGCTTATAGTTTGCATATTTTGCTTCACTGAGATTCCGTGATTTAACATTTTTTACATGATTATCTACATGCCATTTTAAGCTAGTGCAACAAATACACTTTGGCTGCATGAAAACTTCCTTACAAGTTTGTAATCATGTGGTGTTGGTTGTTTATCTCTTTTGCATCTGTGGTTATGTGAAACTTTTATTTTTCTGTCATTTTGGGTCCTTAATTCTGTATACATGTCCATATTTTTTTCTCGTTCTTCCATAAGCAGGTTCCGCTTGGTTGGAAAACTTAGGTAGTCACTTCTTAGGCTAGTTGCATATTTGTAGTAGTATCATTGGTTGGATTAAAGCAGTCTATTGTTTTCAAATTCCCCCACTTTAAAGCTATTCAGGAGAGGTTGTCTTTTTAGTGGTATGAACATCTGCTATCCTGATACTCAGGTGCATACAGAAATATATTTCAGTGACAGGCCTGTGCTTCGAGCTTGCAATTCCAAGGAACTACTTGAAAACCATTTGAAAGTGACTGGACGAAAAGTTTTAACGCGTTTTCCACCTGAACCTAACGGATATTTGCACATTGGACATGCAAAGGTGATGATACACGAATTTGGATATTTTGTAACTGTGACTTTAATCTTGCTCTAAATCTTACTTTGATACTAAACAGGCTATGTTTGTGGACTTTGGTTTGGCAAAAGAAAGAGGTGGTGGCTGTTACTTGAGGTAGGCATTAAAATTTTCCTTCTCAATATGTGTTATTCCTTCCTCATTATCTCTTGTAAATATTACTGCAAGGATTTTGCAATATTTCGGCTTTGTGCTCAATATGAAGCACTCTATTACAGAAAGGGTAATTTTATTTGATGCCTAGAATACAGACTTGTGTCTCGTGAGAATGGATGCCTGTCCTGGGACCTGCTCATCAATTGGCATTTACTTATGGTCGTTCGGTTTGGAGATGGGATAATTCTATTCTGCACGTCCTCGGGTCAAGGATGGAAGTACAATGATGATGGGATTGGTATAGAATTAGATTATGTAGGATTATAACACGGGATACTGTTGAGGGTTATTCTCATGGTTTTGATCAAAATTTTCTGAGTTTAATTTAGTTTTGGTGATAAAATAGAATCCCCGGTCACAAACTTTTGGATTCAGGAACAACTCTCAGAGATCTTTTTTAATATGGAAAGATAAAATTACTCTACTAAAACAAGAAAAGATAATGCAATTTAAAGATGTTATTTGGAGCGCGAGTGAGAGACATGATGGAGGAAGAGTAGGAGAAGATTGTGGTTGGAAGGAGTTAATGTTATGCTTCTTGATAATTAGTTTGGCCTAGCAAACTCTGAATTAGGTTGTCTGAGTATAGGTCACTACGCGATCTACAAAAAATATGATGTGCTCTTGTTAATTCTGCTCCAACAATCAAACGGAACTGATGGATATTAATCATGTACAATCTCATCTGTCCTTATTTGTCTCCCTATCTGGAAACATTTATATAAATGTATTTATTCAGTAGGTGATTTGCGTTCTCTGTCTGCCATTGACATGGAAGCTCTAATTTCATTTATTGTGGAACCTATCTTTTACATGGGAGTGCAAGATTCGTCGTGACTTTGTTGTTGAATTTAGGTTTGATGATACCAACCCTGAAGCTGAGAAGAAAGAGTACATCGATCATATCAAAGAAATTGTAGGGTGGATGGGATGGGAGCCTTACAAGGTATGATAATGTTTAATATCAATGGTCTATTTCCCGTGTTTGCAATACTAAAATGATGGCAATTTGCAGATAACTCACACTAGTGATTATTTCCAAGACCTTTATGAGCTAGCTGTAGAGCTGATAAGAAGAGGTCATGCATATGTTGACCACCAGGTAATATGGTGATTATAAATAACATATGATATGTTCTATACAAAACAATTGCTATTGTTGTATTCTCTTGATACTCGTTTTGGTTTCTGCTTCTCCTTTTCTTGTCTTTACCTTTAAGTTTGCCCTTGCCACCAGAGCTAACCTCTATTGTGAGGGGCTTAACTGATTGTTGTGGTTATACACTAACTAGATATTAGTGTGAGATATTTGGTCTGATTTTCTTCATAACACAGACACCTGAAGAGGTAAAAGAATATCGGGAGAAAAAGATGAACAGCCCTTGGAGAGATAGGCCTATAGAAGAGTCCTTAAGATTGTTTGATGAAATGAAGAAGGGGATGATTGATGAAGGCAAGGCGACATTGAGGATGAAACAGGATATGCAGAGTGATAATTTCAATATGTATGACCTTATTGCATACCGTATAAAGGTAGGTATTTTCTGACAAAAACCATTTTGAATTCTATCTTGATGTTTACTAACATTTAGTCCAATATCACTTGTTTCTACAGTTCACTCCTCATCCACATGCAGGGGATAAATGGTGCATCTACCCCAGTTATGATTATGCCCATTGTATTGTTGATTCTTTGGAAAATATCACTCATTCGGTACGTATGTGACTTGTTGCTGTCAAATACTGTGTTTACTTCTTCTTCACTTTATCAAGTCAGCATGACCTATCTTGGATTTATAAGTTCCCTCTGCATATAACTTTTCTGTTTCCATTTTCATTTTGAAGTTACTTAGAATAGTTAGCTGTAAATCCATTACATAGAGTATCTTTCCTTAATAAAAATGAGAAGAAATAAACATTGTTCGAGGGCACTATAAAATATTGTGGTTTGACTTGCTGTGCACCCCTCTCTGTTTTAACCGTGCTGTTGACAAATTGTTATGGTAAAATATTGCCGTAAATAATAGCTTAAATTAATTAATATTTAAATATCACATACTTATGCAGCTTTGCACCCTGGAGTTTGAAACCCGCCGTGCATCATATTACTGGTTACTGGATGCACTAGGCCTTTACCAGCCTTTTGTTTGGGAATACTCACGGTTGAATGTGTCCAACACTGTGATGTCAAAGCGGAAAGTAAGTTTGAATCCTGAGTGTTCCTTTTATAAAAAAATATTTATAATGGTTTCATGCTGGTAAAGTTCTTGTTTCAAACTGATTCTTGATTTTTATCGTTGTCCAGTTGAACCGTCTTGTAACAGAGAAATGGGTTGACGGCTGGGATGATCCTCGTCTCATGACATTAGCAGGATTGCGACGTAGAGGGGTAACTTCAACAGCAATTAATGCTTTTGTTCGTGGGATTGGAATAACTAGAAGGTTGGGCGCTCATTTATCTATCTATCAGTATGTTCCCTGTGCAAAGGAAAAACAGTGTAAGACAGCGTGTTGACAATTTTTCTTTTTTTGGATGCAGTGACTGTAGTATGATACACCTAAGTCGCCTCGAATACCATATAAGAGAAGAACTAAATAAAACAACTCCTAGAACAATGGTTGTGCTAAATCCCCTTAAGGTGGGTATATCTAGATTTAAATAAAGTATTTGTGGATGGAGACGTGCGCAAGTATGTATTCTATTGCCAATTTACAGAAACTTAAGTTATGAACTTCATAATCAGGTTGTCATCACAAACCTTGAAGCTGGCTTAGTAACGGATCTAGATGCAAAGAAATGGCCTGAAGCTCCAGCTGATGATGCTTCCTCATTTTATAAGGTGGGTATGCATTTTGCAGTATATAATAATGGATGTTTTCTACTTTTCTGTCTCCAAATAATAAAGCAATTCAATGTCCTTGACCCTTTAATATGTGTTTGCCATTTCTGTTCATTTTTGTAGGTCCCCTTTTCTAGAGTTGTGTACATTGAACGTACAGATTTTAGATTAAAAGATTCTAAAGATTATTTTGGTCTTGCTCCTGGAAAATCTGTCTTACTAAGGTAGTGTGCGTTAACTCACATCTTTGGTCATCCAAAAATTTGCTCGATTTCAGTTCAATACTTGGCCTTAGATGTACAGTTCAAACTATAAAGCTTATTCCAATTGCAGGTATGCATACCCGATAAAATGTACAGATGTAATTCTTGCTCATGACAAAGAGACGGTTCTTGAGATTCGGGCAGAGTATGATCCGTCCAAGACGATCAAGCCTAAGGTGAGGTTTTTGATGTTAAATTCTTCTTTGTGTCATGGTTGGTTTAGAATTTCAGATCTGTTGTTCCTGAAACAATGTCGTTGCAGGGTGTTCTTCATTGGGTTGCAGAACCTTCACCTGGGGTTGATCCACTTAAGGTGGAGGTCCGGCTATTTGACAGGCTCTTCGTCTCCGAGGTTTCTTTTCTTTACCTTGTCAAACTTACTTTTCACCTTTCTCAATCACAGTCATTTTGAAGCTAATTGTTGCTTGGTTTTGCGATAAGAATCCCGCCGAACTCGAAGACTGGCTTGGTGATTTGAACCCTGGGTCTAAAGTGGTGATACAAAATGCTTATGCTGTGCCCTTAGTTAGGACGGCTGCTCTTGGAGACAGATTTCAGTTTGAAAGGCTCGGTAAGTTCTAGTACTCGTTATTTCTTGGTAGGGATCTGAAATTTAGATGAAAGTTTTAAGTTCCTCTACAATGTTAGCCCCTTCTTGAGTCGTAAAATAGGTTCCTTTACAGTATCTATTACTTCTTTGATGTTTGCTTTGGTGCCTTGAAATACTAATAGCAGCAATCCAATCCTGCCTGAAGCTTTTTTCTAAGTTACTTCTACAATAACAAACAACAAAACCCAGTATGTTTCCACCAGGTTGGGTCTGGGAAGGGAAGGGTAGTCTGTACGCAAACCTTACCCCTACCTAACAGGTAGAGAAGCTGTTTCCAATAGACCCTCAGCTCAGGAAGGGTAATAAGAAGAAGTGGATAGCAAGAAAGGAAGAAAGGGAAAAGAAAAGAAAAAGGGAGAGATAAAGGATGAGTAGTACCGAATACTAGCAACAAGGGATATCATGTTTTTGTGAAATGTCTGATCTGCTGAAACATGAGATTCTATTTGCTTTAACAAAATCAATTATAAAGTGCCAGGAGCTGAAAATGTCGGTTGCTTGAATTTTGTTTTTCAATTCACATTTCAAATTCCGAGTTTGAAGAGTTGGTGCTTCTACCTATTGAATTCATCATATGAAAATATAATCTGTTAAACCACTGAAGGCCTTAGTTCCCAATGCCCTCCATTGTTCTTGATTTCCTTAATTTTCTCAAAACAGATGAATTCTAATGCTTGAGTTGTTTTAAATGATGACTTTTGCAGGGTATTTTGCTGTTGACCAGGATTCCACTTCTGAGAAACTGGTCTTCAATCGGACTGTCACGCTGCGTGATAGTTATGCCAAGGGTGGAAAATGAAGCTTTATGAAGAAATGGAAGTGAAACGCAGTGTGCGATCGAGTGAGATTAACTAATGCTTTTTTTTCTTGATAGTTACGTGTACAAATGGACGTTTTCAAGAATGAACATTTTTGGTATTCCAGGAATATACCAAATCTTGATCTCGTACAAATCATCGTTACTTAAAAAGACAATAAAGTTTTGGTAGCTCAATTTTGTTTCCCTCCCGTGAAGTCCTTTTGGTTGTTTCTTTTCTGCAAAAGATTGCAGTTAAGGCATCAGATATGAGATGGCTACTCTCTGGTGTTTCTTAGTAACCAAATCTGTGTAGATCCTCTCTCAAGCGATGACTATCCTTGAGATGAAATACACTAATATTGTTCTATCATTGGCTGGAAAAGCCAAATTCTGCTTCCCTTTCATATTCAGTTTTTTGAGCTTCTTGCTAGTCACCGTAGTTGCTTTTGATAGCATCTGATTGTTGGTCCTAGTCTTTGTTTTTTCTTTTTTCTTTTGGTTTAGCGATCTGGTGACTGAAATTTGCTGGCTCGACTAATCCAGATCGAACATCATAGGTCCCATTAAGGGGAAGAGCTTCCTAGTAGGAATTGCCTAGTTTCCATGATTATGTGCAGAAAACAAGAACCCTACCCCATGAAACAAAATGAATTACTAGTTGCAAAATTTTTGCAAAGTGGTAAATGGGCAAAATCTTATGCAATTCTGTACCTTGATGAAAGGAGATACATGTATTTACTTCTTAAGATGGGGACTCAATTGGTTTCTGCAATTGTTTACAAAGTTGTTTTTAGTTTTATTATCTTACCTTTTCTTTTACCCATGAGAGATTTACTTTTACACGTAAGAGATCTTTCTTTTACGTAAAAAAATCTAAAAAAGTCTTTTTTTAATTTTAAAATTGTAAAGGGGTATAATGTACAAATAGCACGTCAGTAGGGTCCATGTGTAAATTTTTTATGTGTCTTATGGACATTTTAGAAGCTGAAAGAGTCAAATGTGAGACCACTGAAGGGTAAAGACACTTGCAATTTTGCAAGAAAGAAGAAAGGTCTTTTTGACGAGAAATATCATATTTAGTCCTATGTGAGGATGATAGAACTACTTTATTTACAATGGACCTACCAACATGGAAAAAGGGGTCATTTTAATCAACAGTTAAATTCTCTCAAAAGGTGAAGTCTATGGAGGTGAATGATACCCTTATCATAGTAGGGAAGTAAGATTTTGTGACCTAGATGAAAACACTAGATGATTTCTTTCCATTCGCTTAAATCTCGATGGCCAGAGTTATCAAGTACCAGTGCAGGTGAGAGTTAGTAAGTATCCCGTAAAATAGATGCAACGTGCACAAGCTAACCCTTATAAATCGGGGGGGGGGGGTTGTTTCCAAGTTGTGACATGTGAAAAGAGCCTAGTCTCTTCAAGAAATAAGTGATGTCCACTGGTAATTGAATTGAAGTTTGAAAGGAGAAAAAGTATGATGCTTATAGTAAGTTCCATTTTCACATGGAAACTTAGCCTGTTTGGTCACATGTTGAGATGCAACTTTTTTTTAAGGATAGGTTTATTGATGTGACTATGAAAAACTTTAGTGAATTCCCAAAGAACATTTGACAACAAATTGCTCCTAGCATAAAGCTTTTCTTGAAATTTAGTGCTCTTGTTTTTATAGTGAATTTGCCACATTATAGTACCAATTTAGTTGTCCAAATCATACTACTTAATAGCCTTTTGTTTTTTGGATTAAGGATAAACAGGAAATGATACACAACTTAAGGATCTATATAGGACTTTCATCCTTATATTAAACTTTAAAGCAATAAATTACTTCTAATTGCTAAAGTCCTGAGGAGAGGTTATTAGGCGGGACATGGCGCAATTGGAGCTGACTGAGGACATGGCCCTGGACAGGAGGTTGTGGAAGTCAAAGATTAGGGTAGAAGGTTCATAAGTAGTCGAGCGTTTCTCTTTATCTTACTTAGTTCGCTAGCATTAGTGTTAATGTGATATCTTTTATCCATAGCTTGCTATTACTACCTAGAGTTTGATTGCATTCTTGGATTCAATCTTATTTCATTTTGCTGTTATTCCAACTTGTTGCAATTACCTTTTCTTTTTCAGCCATTCTCTAGTCGAGGGTCTATCGGAAACAGCCTCTCTGCCCTTCCAAGGGAGGGGTAAGGTGTTAGATTAGTTAGTGTTTGATGGGAGTATTTGAGAAGAAGATGTTTTGTCCCCCATTGGAAAAAGAAAGAAAGGAAGAGGTGTTTAAAAGCTTAAATAGTTTGAACAATTTTGAGGGTGTTTTGGAGGGAAATTGGAATTTGACTATTGGGCACTTGGGCTTTGGGCCAATTAAGTAGCTCGAAATTAATATTCTAGTCACCTATTTTTTAATTGATTAAAAACGTTTTTGTCTTTTAATTTCAGAAAACGTCTTTAACAGCTTTCTTTTAAAATTTAAAAGAAGGTGACTACTAGTTTTAAAAGGTGCCTGTTATGAAGAAACGAGTCTGTTAATTCCAACAGACTCCTAGAGGTATTATAAATACCTATATCATCTCCAAAACAAAATCGTCTGAAAATTTCATCTCTTTCTCTTCTACTTATTTTCTACAACTCACAAATATTCTGTTCTTGTGGGAAATTCGAGCTAATTGCTGAAACTCGAATTTCAGAGGCTTTGTAAATTCCTGGAGGAATTATGCTATTATCCCTGCAGCAATTAGTGGGAAGCTTAAATTCCTTAAGGACAGTGAATACACTATCGAAGCTAGATTATTTCATCCCATTATATTTTTGGTCCTAACATAAAGTTGTGTACATCTCATCCTCCCTAGACCTCACTTATAAGAAATTACTGGCGTTGTTGTTGTTGGTAATTGCTAAAGTATATTTAGAGCATAGAGATATGAGTGCCATCTTTCTTCTTTCATTTCTTGCTTTTTCCTATTTGAGAAATCAAGAACTTGCATTCCTCTGAATTCAATCCTTCTCCTGCAAGTGCACATTGGTATACTTTTTCATTGTGCTCTGCTTGAAAAAAGATCACTTCAAGTACATCTTTATCACCCACTCTCATCAAATCATAAGTCCCTTCTCTTCTCCTTTTTATCCTTTTCTTTTTTGAGGGTGTAACAATCAAATCAGTGATTGGATTTCACACAATTCCTTATAGTTGACCTTTCATTTGACAGCAGTCTTCCCTACCTCTCTCAAAATATGATAGTGTAAAGCTCAAACTTTGAGGTGAGTTTTACTTCTTCTTTTTTTCTTCTTGAAAATGAAAAAACAAATTGGATGATGGTAACATTTATCATATGATGAAAACAAGAGGATGATCACATGGGGTTTGATGCGATGACTGGAATCTCTCCATCCTTAATTAAAAGTATTGCATACGAGATTTACGAACGTAAGATGGTTCGAATCTATTCACCCTTAGCCTTGCGTTCGAGACCTACGAATGTAACATCTTTTGTTGGTAGACATATTCAATGCGAATTCAGACTAGTCGATCAAGTGAAGCTCAGATATCGACCGGTAATGATAGCATTTATCATGTGATCAAATAAAGAGGATAACCACATGGGATTTGGTGCGATGATTAAAATCTCTCCACCCTTAATCAAAAATATTATATGCGAGTTTTAGGAACGTAATTAGTCGGTGCGAATTCAAATTAATCTGTGGTAAAGAAAAAATATAAAGAGATTGAACCAAGACAAAGGATGGGGGTTGGTTTTTGTGATTTGTGAGGTTGTTTGGGAGGGGGAGG
>ML292739.1:0-12717 GCA_005239495.1 Nicotiana undulata | reverse complement strand
GGGGGGGGGGGGGGGGGGGGGGGGGGGGGGTTATTAGTGGTCTAAGTTGTCTCTTAGTAGACTACTATTGTGTCAAAAGTACACATGTGGATGATGCATCAAGTCTTGATACAATGTAAAGAAAGCCATATGTATTGAAATGATGGATTTTACATGCAAAGAAAAGCCTTGAGAAAAGGGAGTCAAGAAAAGTATGATCTTGAAAATGAACTTTGCTTTGCTACCTCCTTGGAAATTGATTCCTCTTTCTCTTTGCCTCTTCATTGATTCCTTCCCTTTAATTTATATATAAGAAACGTGCTTGACTAAAATATTACTACTATCTTATATTAAAATATTATTTTATCTCCAAGTAAATTAAACGTGGGATTATGGGGTTTGATCAAAAGGGCGGCAACCATAACTTAGCCAAGAAAATATGTATAAAATAATAAGTTATTATTTAATACTTTGTTTTTGTGTTTCAAGATAGTGACGTTTCCTCTGAACCAAAACCTTTGTTTTTCCCAATGTTTATTCTTAAGTCCAGAGTGGAAATGGCAAACAAATCCAAAAAGTTTGCTTTGTTTAAAGTTTTATATTATAATGCTAAGTGCTGAGTATTAGAATAATGCTTTAATTTGAAGGAATATAAAAACAAAGATGTCATTGTAATAGGTGTTATCATGGGAATAAAACAAGTGGTATATCCAATTGGAGCCTTAAAAGTTTAGTGGATGATTCGTAAGAAAGTACCAAGAAGGTATTTGAGAGTATGAAGGTAGGGGCCAGAATATATATATATATATATTTGTTCGGCATTGACAGTTAATCGGACGAAAATAAAGATAGAGTCCCATTCTACGTGTGTGTTCGTACTCGTATTGGTTTTATGATTAATTCGAATTTGTTTTGCACAAAATTTATTAAAGGAAAAGCGCTTATTATCAAGATTTGTTTCATTTACGAACTTAAAACCGTTAATTAAAGGTGGAGGGATCCCGTTCGTCCTAACCTTTGACGCTGTATCAAAGCCATGGTTGCGACCATTATATGATCAAATTGATCCTCCCTAATCTACACAAGGTTTTTACTTAATTGGATAATAGGTATGTTCATATGAATATGAGCTATTATTATATGGTTATAGTTATATTTATACTATTTATGAAAACGATGATATATGAGATGAGAGACAGAGAATACTCCACTTTGCCGAAAGAGAACAATTTGATATTAACACTTTTAGATATGAACCTTGGTATTAATTCTTTAATAATTTAAGAATTATACATTCACGGGAAACTTAATAAAGCAACCTATGATCACAATAATAAGAACGAGGTGACAATCAATTTTATCCATTTATATTTGATACAATGTCATAGTACCTCATAATACTTAGATAAATAGACATTCTTTCCCCTTGGAACAATTTTCAAAACTAGCCACAGTCTATATAGTAGCTGTAATACAATGGATTTCATTAATTTACAGAAATAGATAGCATCTAAATTATAAAAAAAACTCTATAGTACAATTCAGTAGGGCAAGGAAAGATCAAATTAAAAATTGAAATGAAAGCTCTATAATATTTTTAATGCATAATGTCCTTAACTTTAAATCCGGTGCTTATTGTTTGAACCATGAGAATTAAGAAACTTCTCGTAAAGAGGACGTACTTTACACTTCTTAGAGACGGAGGTGGACCCAGGATTTTAGCATGACGGGGGCACCATTATATGCTGATTATTAGCGATAAAATTTGGCGGGCAACTTATCATCCAAATACAAATAAAAAGAAGTTATATGTGCTACAAAAAGGGAAGATATTTGATTTAAGACTATTTCAAACTTTAAAATTTCGAGCTTTTTCTCAATTAAAAAAAGGGTTTGCGATCAAAAGGGTGTTCAAACTTCAAAAATTATAAAAAAAACTTACTAAATAAATCAAAATTAAGGGTGTGCTAATAGTTAAAGAACTGAAGAAGAGCCTCAAACTCTTAATTAGTTGTCATTGCCGAATCAGAGTTGACTAATATCCGCTACTTTGTCAAAGTGATTGTTGAAGAAAATTGTGGAAGAAGGATTTGTATTTTTCTACTTCAGAAGCACGATAAATTGCAATTTGATGCTTTTAAGTTTAAGGAAGGGATTTGAAAAAAAATAAAATAAAATTAACTATTATATATTAAAACTAAACTATATTTGAATTCAAAAGAAAGTAAAATAAAAAAGAGAGGAGAGAGTGGTGAAAGAATCAACAACCTTCACCAAAGATGGAAACTTAAGCGCCCTACAAAATCACTTCTCCAATTCATCTCATTTTGTCTTAGGCATATAAAAAATATTTAAGGGGTCCCATAAATATGCAGAGATATATAAGATATATATACAAGATTTTTGTCGAGGCTAACAGGGTCCCGTGACCCCTCAACCATCAACGTAGGTCCGCCTCTGCTTAGAGATAGCAATTAATGCACGTCCAAATTAGTCGAGCTAATAGTTTTCGATATCAGTGCCGGAGAAAAAAAAATGCATATATGTTTATTTAAATTTCATTTAAGTCTTAATTCCAGATTTAAGAGTTGTAAGGACTATTGCTTTTATGTCCATTACACTAGTGACAAGAAAGTAGACCACACCACCCTAATCCTATATAGTCTAAACTCCTCTCTTTTGCCTCCTTCTACTTCAAAAGACAAAAGAAAAAAGAGGTCACTCCCGAAAGATAATGAAAAGGAAAAAGGAAGGATGTGAAATAATGGAAGTGAATTAAAGTAGAAAGAATGAGAATCAATTATTGGGAGTGGGAAAGAAGTAGAGTATAGAGAGAGTTTTATTCTTAACAAAAGTGACATGGTTTCTATTTTGAGTAATAGGGTATAGTGGAGAAGAAATGGATGCTTTGTTTTTAATCCAACTTTGGATATACATAAAGTTGACAACTATGCATGTGACCTTAGTAAAGGATAAGGCATTGAGTTATAACACCTTGGTTTGATCCTTTGATTATGATAACATAATACAAATTCCAAATATGATTGATTAGATTGACTACCTTTAAGTGCGATTTGAACTATTGATTTACGTAATTGGAAATAACCAATTAGAAGTCTATGGACATAAACCAATTACCCCCACACTACATGTGTTTTCATTTCAAGTGAGCTTATGATTTGGGAAGATGACTAGTAGCTCAATCATTATTCAAGTGAAAACCTATTAGAACAGTGGGTCTTATCACTCTACTACTCAATAAAGAGGATCCATCCAATAGTTTAATGACTTAACATTAAAGCAAACAATTAATCCAAATACATTATGTGAATGAGTGATGCACTTGGTTCTTCCAAATAGTTATTATTCATAGTCCGTCTAGTAAAAATAGTTCCTAATTTATCTGTCTCTAGTGAATCTAATGAAAAAAAAAGGAAGAACTGTTAAGTACAACAACAATAACAAATTCAGTATAATTTCATAAGTGGGGTCCGGGGACGATAATATATATGCAGACCTTATTTTTATCTTGTGAAAGTAGAGAAGTTGTTTTTGTAAAAATAGCACGGGCTAGCCAGTTTTCGGACTGATCATTCAAAAATAACCAGCATTTACCAAGTCATTGAAAAATAGCCACTATTTTGCTGCAACAGAGACCGATCCAACATAATATACTGGAGTTCGGTGCACCTGTGTATGAACTTCCAGCATATTATGCTGGAACTCCAACATGCGAAAAGTTTCAGCATAATATACTGGAGATTCAAGCATCTGTGTATGAACTTTCAGCATATTATGCTGGACCGTATGCTTTGCTGGATATCCAGTATATTATGCTGGAGTATTTTCCGGATTTTGAACAGTATTTTTGTTCAGATTTATAAAATGGCTAAATTTCGATTACTTTTGAAATAGTGACTATTTTTGATTGACCACTTGTAAATCTGACTATTTTTAAATTTCTCCCATTATTTTTCATAGACTTCCGGCTCAAGGGACAGTGAAAAGAAAGCAACAAACAATAACAACAATAAGGTAATAAGATACTAAAAACGAAGGACACATCATATAAAAATAAAGATCTAAAAGTAAGAAAATATAAGAATAGTACTAAATACTACTGCAAGACTAGGAAAAACTCTTTATATACCTGTCAACCGTCAACTCTAATTTTCGACCCTTCCTCGGTACCAAAAAAATTGCTAAGTACACAAGATTATTATTATTACTATCATTATGCTTCTTAACCCCTTCTTTGCTAGTAGGTTAGCCCCTCTATTTGCTCCCCGAAGCTATGCCATAGTCGTTAATAATATTTTCTTTATATAGATATGGTAGTTGTTGTTAATTAAATTGATTACCTAATACCTCTCTTGAGTGCACATCAATTTCGAGTAGGGTGATCGATCAAAATTGTTGTCTGTTTGTTCTTTAAAAGTATTTTATTTTGCATTTGATATTATGTTAGTTTCCAAAGCTTGAATTATTTTTTAATTAGACAAATAAAAAGATGTTTTTTTATTTTTACGTTTTCCTTATTTTTTTAATATGTTGAATTAAGAAAAGAAAAATTGTAAAGTAGTGGAATCCACAAGGTTGGGGAGAATTTCTACTTTGATGATGATAAGAATTTACAAACTGAAAGATAGATTCGTTTCATGACATTTTTAATTTCTTCAGGCACATGATATATACTTATTAAAGTTCTTTAATAATCATTTCCAAAGTCACGGACATTTTTCATTTTTTTCTAATAAGAAAATGTAGTTTTATTGATTTTTGGTGAAAAATTATAAGTTTTTGAAACAACATGTGAGTTATTCTTTGTTGCACTTAAGCATATGATTTGGAATTTTGGATTAATGTTCTCGATTCATGGCATATGGAATGATGATATAAACAGAATATTAACCCTGAGGGGTAGCTGGTAAAGGCATGAGGACAAAGTCCTTCAGTTCGAGCCCCAGCAGGGCCACTGGTGGCATTACAAACCGGCCGCGTCTCCAGGGCTCCGTGGAACTAACCGTGCACCCGCCTTGGAACAGCGGGACCCGATGGGTATAGCTAGTCGGGTTCGCAAAGCAATGCTCGGAAACCACGGAAAAAAATAAATATAAACAAAATATTTACTTTTTCTTTTTTTTCTAGATTAAAGCTTTTTGCAATAAATTTCTTAAGATGATACCTTAGTTTTTCTATCATGCAATATATATTACATATATGTTCATTGAATAAAATTCCAAAATTGTGAATTTTTCCAAATATAACTCGTCTTCACTTGTCTTTTGGAAAACCTACATACTACATTACCACTAGTCTATTACTATCTCGAGTTAAACGACGAAGAGTTAACCAAAATAGCAGTTCACTAAATTACTTAAGTTAAAAATAGCTGACAAATATATAGTATATGTATAATTTATGTATACTGCCTAAAAAAGTTACATAATGAAACTTACTGGCTATTTTTGTAAAGATGTAGTTATGGACTTTAGGAGGCTGGATTTGCAGTCTCGAGCCCAATAACGTATGGACCAATATAATTTGAAGAATTAACTCAAACATCCGCCTACCCTACCACTTAAACTAAAAATAGCCAGTGGAGGTATAATATATGCATAATTTATGTATTATATATATGTATAATTGTGTATAATCAATATATATTGGCTAGAAAAAGTAAATAATTAATACGGTGGCTATTTGTGTAAAGATCCCATATAAGTTTGAAGCTTTTCCAATTGTAACATCAACACTTAAGCTGAATATTAGGGGTAAAATTTACAAATAGTCACTTCTTAGCACCTGTAATTGAAACAATAGCCACCATCTTCCTATAATATTTTGTTTAATTAAACTTTCTTTTGTTTATCAGAAACAATATCTCTACCTTCTCAAGGTAGGGTTAAGGTTGCGTACACTTTACGTGCCCACTACAGGCCCCAGTTGTTGAATTACAATTTTTTGTTGTTGTTGTTGTTATTGTAATTAAACTTTTTTTATAATCAAAGATGCAAAAGTCAGCTGATGATAATCAGGGGCGTATCTAGAGTATAGTGTATGAGTTTTCGAGAACCCAGTAACTTTTGCTTAGACCTTGTATTTTTATTAAAAATTTACTAAATATCTATAAATATCTAATTGTGAACTCAACTATTATGATATATTAATTTGAGATTACGACAGGAACCCATAAATTTTAAATCCTAGATTCGCCTTTGTTGTTAATAGTTAGGTTTGGAGAAACACTTTAGCACTTTACCACTGAAAGAAATTAAAGCTATGTGAATTTTGACAAAATAAAAGTACTTTAACTATATTGGTATATATTCACCTTCATAAGTACTTGATATCAATCTTTATATATAACACCAAGAAGGCAAGAAGTAAAGAGAATGAAAAGAAAAAAAAAGACAGAGAAAGTTAGAAAGAGGCTAAATTCCAAAATTTAAAAGGACACACTTTTTGAAGACAAAGTTCTAATTCTTCACTATTCCTTCAACAATGAATTTAATGCCATTAACTACTCCCTCCGGTCCAAAATAAGTGATTTTCTGGGTTTTTTCTTGTGGTCCAAAATAAGTAATTTTTTCGGAATTCAAGAATGATTTTTTTTCTTCCTACATTGCTCTTGGAGTAAATAGTGTTGGAATATGTGTTAGGAGTATTTACATGGGATAGTAAAAGTTAATATGATCAATTTCATTGATAATTAATGCTAAAAGATAAATTTCTTAATATGCGTAAAAACAGACAAAAAATCACTTATTTTGGACCGGAGGGAGTAATTATTTTCTTCTTTGAACTAATTGTACGTGTTGGTACAAAGACTTTTTCATTCTTATTTCCTAACCTCTCTTAATCCTAAACCTTATCCTAATTGTGATTAAGCTTTATAAAATGGGAACCATTACATTCAATGTATTAATTACAGGCATCCTAAATTGGGAAATGATGCATGATTTAATTATGTTATATATGTACATTGATATAGCAATGATATAATTTTTATACTAACAATATTGTAGTATTGTCACACATTATAACATATTACTTAACATTTTGATCAGGTATCAATTAATGTTTCTCCTAGAATTTACATGTAATTGCCTGATAAATAATCTAATAAGTGGTGGACCTACCCTTAGGGTAGAGGGGTCAACATAAAGCAGATGGCTCGGTAGATAGATCCAAGGCTAGATTAGTAGCTAAAGGATTCCTTCAAGAATATTGAGTCGAACCCCGCCCCTTAGTAGTTTCGGAAAAAATATATGTACATATAAGTATATATATATATATATTTTAAATGACAGATATATATATTTTGATTGACATCCTAAGACTCAAAGCTTAGGCAGGTGCCTTGGTCGATTTTTTTTAGGGGGAGGAGGGGAGGGGTGCGCACAAATTAACTTTTGCGCCGCCTACGTTCGATTCTCACTTTAGTATTTGCTCAAATTTTTATTCGATAATCGTATCCTGTCACTTTTAAATTCTGGTTCCGCCTCCGTTATCTAATCGTGTATAATTTTTTACACCATTAATAAATAGGACTTAAACTCAAAACTCAATAGTGTATGAGACAATATTTTTACACTGTTAATAAGACTTAAACTCAAAACTCAATAATAGTTTGACATAATTAGCACTAATCTAGAAACTATGCATGCAGAAATACAAAACCCTAGAGCCTAGCTAGACTACAAAAAATAAGCCGGTAATGGTTAATTTCTAGGTAAACTAGAACAAAGAAAAAGAATATTAAACATAAAGTTGGCACAATGCTCCAAAATATCGTTCTTAGCATAATTTTGGTTATTCAATAAAGATTTACCTTTTGATAAATAAAGCTGTGATACTAATTATGGTAATCAGTCATTGTCATTTAATGAAAGCAACTAATCTCTTTTGATAATTGGTGAGTTAAGATTTTATTCTTTTCTTTCTTTAGGTTCAGAGAAAATGTATCAATTCCTTTGAATAAACAAGGACAAGATGGAAAATTGAAAAGAAAGACTTTACTAATAGCAGTATAGTTCTGTTATGAAACTTTTAGATTCATAGTAACAAATATCGACCGTAACACCCGTAAGTGTTGGCTGAGTTGGTTGGATAAGTTGTTTGCTGCACGAAAGACTTAGTGATCGTTTCCCCTCATCAGTAGCCTCCTCAGTCAGACCTCGTCGCATCATGCTTGCTTTGTAATTTACACAGTGAGTGTTAGGGATATAGATATGCCCTAGATCCAGTATCATATTTGATGCTTTGAACATATTTTTCTGAACGTTGATATAAAAATATATGACATCTGATATTCTTTTAGCATTATTATTAATTGCTTGATTAATTTGATAAGGTCCTTGATTAAATTTTGAGACTTGTCATCGTGATGGAAATCATGATAATGAGAGCAAAGTTCTTATAATTTAATCTAAATTTTGTTCTTGATCGTAGGATTATTAATTTGGACATTAGTAATCCGGTTAGATCAATATTTATGTGATCGTTTATGTGATAAAGATTAGTTGATCTCATTAACTAAATCACATAGATAGATAATGCATATAGAGATATGATCATTGAACCGACTCACTGGATAATTCCTGATGGTTAGAATTACCATAAACTGTCAATAGGATATTCTCTTGAAGAATGTGATGTAAGAATTTCCTTTGACCTGAGATCGTCATAGTAATTGACAAGTTATTTATTGTTCTTTGATACCAGACACCTATGGCCCTAGGGCGATAGTTGAAAGGATATTGGGTATGATTAAATGCTTGTAGAATTAGTGATTGATCAAGATGGAATCTGTCAACTCTTGGTAATGAGTTTGAGCTCCATGTTGTCATGAATTATAAACGACCAAATTAAGACCTTGGCTAGGGCAATTGAATGAAAGAATAAAAGAGTTTCTTAGGTCATTCAATGGTCGATTATATTTGACATGGACACATAGTTGGTCGCCTATTTGGATTTGACAATTGAACCATATCCTAGGGTGATCCAGAGCTATAAGGACAGAAGGAATTACTACATTATTCTTCTACTGGTTCTTGAGAGTAAATTGTATACTTCATTCTATCCGGTCGTTAAGGAGTGTTGCTAGACGCCACTCTTGATTAGTGTATTGATGTGATCAATTTACTACCGGCTTAGTATTGAACCTGTGGGGTCGCACACTAACGAGTGTTCTGATATTTGCTAAATGATTAATTACTTTATTATTTGATAATTAAATTAAAGAATTTAATTAGTCAAATAAATAGAGTTATTAGTCCAAATAAAATATTATTATACTCTTTGCTAGCACATAAGATATAATTAATATTGTGAACAAATTGAAGTTTTCTATTTAGAATAAAAAATTAAATTGTATCTCTTGATTGAAATATATATGTGATATATAAAAAATAAATTAAAATTAATTTATATAAAGATTATGTATATAATATTAATTTATTCTTACCAACTTAGAATTGGAATTACAAAGTCCATAAAGGACGTATAAGTCAAGTCCAATGTTGAATCGGATTGACATGAATCTTTAGGATGTTCGGCAACTTAAATCCATTAGGAATGGGATTATGATTTTTTAATATAAAATTATTGAAAAGTTCAATTAAGGATTTTATCTCAACATTGCCGCCTTAGTCTCTTCCATAGCCTAAAGGAAAAAGTTGATAATATGTATTCATATTGATCACCCAAATACGTGACTAACAGTAGTTCTTCGGATGAACTACACCAAGAGATAATTTTGGCAAAGAAAATTAGTTTTCTTGCCGTGTTTCTGCTGGATTCTGAGAAATTTCAGCACATAACTTTATTCAATTTGTTCGCGGATTTCATTGATCAAAGAGTTGATAGCAAGGATCGGTCTCGGTGTGGATACGCATAGAGTCTTCGCACTATCGAAGAATTTTTGAAACGGGACTCTCTTCACCAGGTACGTCTTAGATCCGATCTTTGACATGTAAATAAATTTTAAACACAAAAGGTTCTGCCTAAGATTATTACTGTCATCCGCTGCGTGTTACGAACACCCATATACACTCCTATAGTGAGTAGATAATTTAATGCGCACCCAAAAAATAGCGACAATGGACAATTTATTGAAAGATGTCTGTTTATGAAAATTCAGTATATATTCTTCGTAGGGGAATTCAATAATTGATCAAATTTATTAAGCTTTAATTCTCTTCCTTACATTTTATTTCATTCTACTATGTAGTAAGAAAACCTAGTAATGTAGGCTACCATTATTTCTTCCGTACTTCCTCTTTTCCGTCTCTTTAATGATTCATGATGTTGCTTTTTTCTCCCCCCCTCCCCCCCTTTTTTTTAATGGAGGGTATAAAACACTTCTTTTCTTCTTTAAGGTTGAAAAGTCTTAGGCCCCGTTTGTTTTATGAGATGAGTTCTTTCCATTTAGAGTTCCATTTCCCGAAAAGGATCCTCGGAACAATGGTAAAATTATTTTTGTCTGATCTGCAGGTCATGAGTTCTAGTCATGGAATCAATCACTGTTGCGGTTGTGTACATCACACCCTTAGGTGTGTGGCCCTTCCCCCAACCCTACATGAACACGTGATGCTTCGTGCACCGAATTGCCCTATATAGAGTACTATATAATGTTGGATTTTATTATAAAATAAAATAGGTGTGAATGAAAAATGGTGGGAAAAGGAATGGAGGAAATTTAAATTTTGCATTATTCCCTTTTACAAAGGAACTTTGTCCCTCATTGATCGGAAGAGAAAAATTCTTGTGCTTATATATGGAAGTACTGCTTCTAGCTCTTAAAGTGTTTATAGCTTTAGACTAGGCCGTTGAAGAAGCTGAATGACTCCGGAATTTCTCGAAAGATATTTCATTTTGACCCAAACCTTTGGCACCTATATGCCTACATTGCGACAATAGGAAGGATTGAGAGCGTTATGTATAACGGAAAATCTCGTCACATCCGACAAAGATATAATACTGTTAGAAAAACTCTAGTGGAATTATCAGAATTGACTATGTAAAGTCAAAGATCATTCATATCCGCTTACAAAATGCCTAACTAGAGAGGCGGTTGAGAATTCATCAAAGGGAATGAGACTATGGCCGATGACAAGTCACCGTGGTAGTAACTCTACCTAGAAGACTGGAGATCCCAAGATCTTGGTTCAAGGAGATCAAACAAAGTTATTAGTGATGGTTCAATATTGTCAAATATAATTTTGGTCCATTCTCACGATGAAGACAATGTTCAGTAACAAGGATACATCATTAAGGTTTTTTAATGGTTTTTAAGTTTGATACAAGGTATATCAAATAGTGTATCTACGGGATAACATGTTTAAGAATAACCTATGTAAGTGTGAAGTGTAAGCCGCTTCAAGGAGAATTTTATAAGGCCCGTTCTTTATGCACTTATGAAACCAGTCGGTGTTCATGGCTGAAACAAACACAATAATGAGAATCAAAGACGGTTCAAAGATATCAAATCTACCGGTTGATTGAGTATATCTGACATATGTTCACTACGAAAATTTCAAAGTGAGACCTACATATCCGGAATCCTTACTTGCGAATACACAATATTTTCATGCATGTTTTCGGATAGCAATTCTCCACTCATGTGGAGGATTGGTGGATTTTATTAGTTAAAACAAAAGAGACGCGAATGGAAAATGGTGAAAAAAGAAATAGAGGGAAATTAATTTTTATAAAGGAACTTTGTTCCTCATTGTAGAAAGAGGAAAATTCTTGTGCTTATATATGGAAGCACTTCTTCCAGCTCTTAAAGAGTTGAGAAAGGAGCAAGCCTCGCGCCGTCGTCGTCGCTTGCTCGGCTTCAGCTGTGGATTTGGATTGGGTCAATTGATATGATTGATTGATAATTTTTTGGACCAAATTTTTTTTCCCTTCATTTAATAATTTATTTTCTTATTTTTTTGCGCGAAAAAGTATTAATTTCGCGGCATTATTTTCCAACGGTCAAATTGGCGACCAGACATTCCGTTTAACACAAAATCAAATATTTTTTTGTCGAATCGATATCTCATCAAATGAACAAGCACCTTTGCACCTGTGTAACGACTTGGTCTGTCGTTATGTAGAACCTGCATTATAATTAATGTTATTGACTTGTTATAGGTTGGTTATACATTTATTTATGTGTTAGAGTTGGTAGGCTTGAAATCGAAATGGTTGTAGTGAGAGTTTAGCCACTTAGTCTTTAAAAATAGCCTTAAAGTTGAAAAAGTCAACTGAGAGTTGACTTATTGGTAAACGACCTCGGAATGCGGATTTTATGGCTCGGATAGCTTCGTTAGGTGATTTGGGACTTAGGAGTGTGTTCAGAATATTTTTGTGATGTCCGGTGTAGAATTAGGCTTGAATTGGCGAAAGTTAGTTTTTGGTGATTTCTGGTCGGCAGTGAAAAATAGGCTATCGGGGTCGGAATGGAATTCCAACAGTTGGAACAGGTTTGTAACGCCATTTTGGATATGTCTGCAAAATTTCAGGTCAATCGGAGTTGTTTTGGATAGTTTCGGCATCGTTGGTGGATTTTAGAAATTTGAAAGTTCTTAGGCTTGAATCCGATGTGATTTTGGTGTTTTTTTTTGGTGTTCCGAGGGTGCAACTAAGTTTGAAAGATCATATGTAATGTGTTGGTATGTTTGATTGGGGTCCTGAGGGGCTCGGGATTGATTTCGGATGGTTGACGGGAAGTTCAGAGTTGGAAAT
>ML292737.1:0-13945 GCA_005239495.1 Nicotiana undulata | reverse complement strand
CCTTCAGCAACTCTAACCACCTCCTCTGCCTCATATTCAACTCTTTTTGCTTAAATAAGTATTTCAAACTCTTGTTATCAGTGAATACCTCACACGGTACCCCATACAATTAGTTCCTCCAAAACTTCAAGGCATGAACAATAACTACAAGCTCCAAATCATGGACTGGATAGTTCTTCTCATGAACCTTCAAGTGACGAGAAGCATAGGCTATAACCTTCCCATCATGCATCAACACTGCACCAAGCCCAACCCGCGAAGCATCACAACATACGGTATAAGAACCTGAACCTGTGGGCAGTACCAACACTGGTGTTGTGGTTAATGCTGTCTTGAGCTTATGAAAGCTCGCTTCACACTCCTCCGACCATCTGAACTGAACACTCTTCTGCGTCAACTTGGTCATAGGGGCTTCTATAGATGAAAACCCCTCCACGAACCAGTGATAATAGCCTGCTAGGCCTAAGAACTCCGAATCTCTGTAGCTGAGGTAGGCCTAGGCCAATCTCTGACTGCTGAAATCTTCTTGGGATCCACCTGAATACCCTCTGCCGACACAACATGGCCCAGAAATGCCACCGAACTCAACCAGAACTCACACTTAGAAAATTTGGCATACAACTGACTATCCCTCAGAGTCTGGAGGAAAACTCTAAGGTGTTGCTCATGCTCCTCTCGGCTGCGAGAGTATATCAAAATATCATTAATGAAAACAATAACGAACGAGTCCAAATAAGGCCTAAATACCCGATTCATCAATTCCATAAAAGCAGCAGGGGCATTTGTCAACTCAAATGACATGACCAAGAACTCATAATGCCCATAATGAGTGCGAAAAGCCGTCTTAGGCACATCAGACGCCATGATCCTCAGCTGATGATAACTAGATCTCAAGTCTATCTTAGAGAATATCGTAGCACCCTGAAGCTGATCAAATAAGTCATCAATCCTCGGCAAGGGATACTTGTTCTTGATAGTAACCTTATTCAACTGCCGGTAGTCAATACACATCCTCATTGAGCCATCTTTCTTCTCAACGAATAACACTGGGGCACTCCAAGGAGAAACACTAGGCCTAATGAAGCCTTTCTCCAACAAATCATGTAATTGCTACTTTAATTCCTTCAACTATGGCGGAGCCATACGATACGGGGGAATAGAAATGGGTTGAGTGCCCTCAGCTAGCTCAATACAAAAATCAATATCCCTGTCGGGTGGCATACCGGGCAGGTCAGTAGAGAATACCTCTGGACACTCACGAACCACGGGCACGGACTCTACAGAAGGGACCTCAGTACTAGAATTACGAACATAGGCCAAACAACCCTTCTCGACCATGCGCCGAGCCTTCATATAAGAAATAACTCTACCAGAAGAATGACTAGGAGTCCCTCTCCACTCTAACTGAGGTACTCCTGGCAAGGCTAAGGTCACTGTCTTGGCATGACAGTCCAGAATAGCATAATAGGGAGATAACCAGTCCATGCCCAATATAACATCAAAGTCAACCATATCAAGAAGCAAAAGATCAACCTGAGTCTCCAGACCACCAATAACTACTACGCAAGCACGGTAGACTCGATCTACCACTATAGAATCACCCACCGGTGTAGACACATGTACAACAGTACTCAAGGAATCACGGGGCATACTCAAATAAGGGGCAAAATATGAAGACACATAGGAGAATGTAGAACCCGGATCGAATAACACCAAAGCATCTCGACTGCAAACTGAAACCGTACCTGTAATAACTGCACCAGAAGCCTCAGCATCAGGACGAGCAGGAAATACATAACATNCCTCATGGCCTGCCCTCCACCTCTATGAGTCTGACCTCCACCTCTGGCACCTCGACCACCCCTAGCTGGCTGAGGGGGCGAGGGTGCACCTGATGCAGGAACCATGGCACGGGAACCCTGATACTGAGAACCACCAAAATCTTGGGGGAAAAACCTGGAAATATGCCCCATACCACCGCAAGTGAAGCAAGACTTCGGCTGCTGAGAATACTGACCCTGGAACTGTCCCTGACAACCAGAATGACCACCCTGATAGCTCTGAATAGGCGGTGCACTGATGGGAGTTGAAAGTGCACTGCGGGATACCCGGAGTGCTGACTGATAAGGCCTAGAGGATGACCTCTGCCAAAGGAATCTCTGCCTCCAGATGAGGCACCACTGAAACGGCCGAAATGACGAGGTCTCTTGTCAGACCCCTGACCACCACCCTGGGATAATATCATCTCAATGCGTCTTGCCACATCGGCTGCATCCTGAAAGGAGATATCAGTACCCGTCTCTCTGGCCATCTGAAGTCTGATGGGATGATCTAGACCCTCAATAAATCTCCGAGCTCTCTCCCGATCAGTGGGGAGTATCATAATGGCATGCCTGGCCAGAGTAATGAACCTGGTCTCATACTAAGTGACGAACATGGAGCCCTGCTGTAACGCTCAAACTGCCTCCGAAGATCCTCTCTCTGAGTAACTGGAAGGAACTTCCCCAAGAACAACTCGGAGAACTGACCCCAAGTCAGAGGTGCAGACCCAGCTGGTCTGGTCAAGCAGTAATCTCTCCACCAAGTCTTGGCGGTGCCAGAAAGACGAAATGTAGCAAAATCAACTCCATTGGACTCCACAATGCCCATGTTCTGAAGAACCTCATAACAACTATCTAAATAATCCTGGGGATCCTCTAATGGTGCACCAGTAAATGTAGTAGTGAATAACTTGGTGAACCGATCCAACCTCCACAGAGCGTCTGCTGACATGGTTGCTCCCTCAACTGCTGGTGCCACAATACCCGACTGAACTACTCAGGTTGTCCAAGGTGTCGGAGTATGGAACTGAGTGGCAAACTGCTATGGCGTATGAATAGAAGGAGTCTGGGTCCCTCCCCCAGCCTGAGATCCAGCTGGTGCAGTAGGAAGAAGACCGGTCTGAGCCACACTCTCCATTTGTCCCACTAAGCGGACTAGAGCGTCCTGAAGCACTGGGGTGGCAATGAACCCCTCTAGGACCTGAGCTGGTCCATTTGGGACTGTCTGAGTAGGAACCTCACCGGCAAAGTCTACTTGTGGGTCCTCTACTGGAGCTGCTGCTCTAGCTCTGCCTCGGCCTCTAGCATGGCCTCGGCCTCGGCCTCGGCCCCTCGTAGGAGCTGCAATAAGAGGATCAGGCTGCTGGTCGGTCGATGAGGAAGCGCGCGTTCTCGCCATCTGCGAGAGAGTAAAATAGAGACTCAATTAGTATTCAGAATTCAACTGGCACGACAGAGAATGAAAGATGTGAAGTTATTCCTAACTTTGCAGCCTCTGGGGGATAAGTACAGACGTCTCCGTACCGATCCCTCAGACTCTACCAAGTTTGTCCGTGAGTTGTGAGACCTAAGCAACCTAGGGCTCTGATACCAACTTGTCACGACCTGAAATCCCACCTTCGGCCATGACTGCGTCTAACGTTGAACCCACTAGACAAGCCAACGTTTGAACTAGATAAAATTTATTAACAACTAAAACGAACAAGGTAACTAAGGCATCGATGGTAAGCAATATGAAGGTTAACAAATTACCAAAAATAATATAACAACTTCAAAATAAAACCCGTATACAAATCCCAGAACTGGTGTCACATACTCATGAATTGTCTGAGATTACTAAAACAAAGGTCTAAAAATAAGTACATATGACTGTCTTTGAACTATAAGGTAAGACAGAACTGAAAGTGAAGGGTAGAAGGTGACGTCAAGGCCCACGAATGTCTGCGGGTCTACCTCGATGTCTCCTGTATGAACTGATGGAATGCTCCGACCGTCAGTGACCACTGGGTCCGGCTGCGTAGTCTGCACAACATAAAGAAGTGCAGGTGTAGCATCAGTACAACCGACCCCATGTACTGAGTAAGTGCCGAGCCTAACCTCGGCGAAGTAGTGACGAGGCTAGGACCGACAACAATATATGTACCTGTGCAATTCTATATAATAACAGGAAAATATCGACGGAAATAAGCAAGTAAGACATATACGGGGAGAACATGCTGGGGGTAAAAAGGGGCAACAAAATTCGAGCACAGTAGAGCAGGGTAATAACTGAAGTGTAAAAAGTAAAAGCCGGAATTTAACGTCTCAGGACAGATAATGAACAGCAAAAGGCACGGCATGTCCCCTCGTGCATAACCTCACAATCACTCGGCACGGAATGTCCCCACGTGCATATATAGTAACACTCGGCACGGAATGTCCCCTCGTGCAATAAATAATCAATGATCAACACAGCATGTCCCCTCGTGTGATAAATAACATACAATCAGCACGGCATGTCCCCTCGTGCGATAAATACCAAACGATCAACACGGCATGTCCCCTCGTGTGATAAATAATAAACAATCAGCACGGCAGGTCCCCTCGTGCGATAAATAATAAACGATAAGCACGGCATGTCCCCTCGTGCGATAAATAATATAAAAGAAACAATATAATGTGAAAATCAACAATAAGGAGTCTCAAGTGTGTGGAAATACTGAATAAAATTCTATCGTCCCGGCAAGGGACTCAGTTATAACCAACCTCGCATCAGAAATATAATTTCAACAGTAAAAGACTCAACTGAAACAAATAACACAATAACTCCCCATGTCATGAAATAACATCAAGGTATCACTTCTAAATCACCAATTACTCATAGTACATAAAATATTAAGAACACGGTATGATTCATCACAATTCACTCATGGGCATGCTTGACCACAACATATAGGCACTCGTCATCCCGCCTATACGTTGGACATGAATTACACATAGCAAATAAGACTCTATACCTAATCCCTCAAGCTAAGGTTAGGCCAAACACTTACCTTGGCTCCAAAGTGCAAGTCAAGCCTCTAATACCGCCTTTCCTTTCGAATCCAACTGCAAATCGATAATATCTAGACATAATGGATTTATTAACATCAATAAATACTCAATAAACTAATTCTGAAGCCTAATTATACATTTTCTACTATTTTTCCAAAAATACTAAAATTCGACCCCGGGCCCGCTTGGTCCAAACACGAGCTCGGACCAAAACACGATTACCCATACCCTCACGAGTTAGAATATATAATTTTTTTTAAGATTCGACCCCAAATTGAGGTTGAATCACCCAAAATTCCCCAAAAACCTAACCTAACCTTACCTAAATTCCCTAATTTCTACCTTGTTTTCATGAGTTTAGGCCTAGGTTCTAGTGAATAGGGAAGAAAAATTGAAGAAATTGGTGTTAGGAACACTTACCCAAATGGTTATGGAGGAGAAAATGGCTTGGAGGTCTTCAATGGGGCTTGGAGAAGAAGAAGGAAGTGAAAATTATGAAAATCCCGTATGGTATTCTGTTTTTGGGGGTATTTTAATAACTGGGCAAAAATACCCTTCGCGTTCGGGGGGCCCTGGCCGCGTTCGCGAAGGGTTGACTAACCTGACCTACGCATTCGCGAGTCCTTGGCCGCGTTCGCGTAGGTTTGACTCCACTGGCCTATGCGTTCGCGATCATAGGGCCGCGTTCGCGAAGAACAAACTACGCAGCCCCCCCAGCCTAACACTACGCATTCGCACCCCTAGGGACGCGCGTAGAAGCACTGTCCAGTGCTCTGCGTTCGCGTCTCCCTCTACGCGTTCGCATAGAGTAAAATCCCTGGCCACAATTATTACCCTTCGCGTTCGCGAGCCCTTGGCCGCGTTCGCGAAGGTTATTACACCAGACACCAGCAAATCACCAAAAACACTAGATTTTTCCACTTTGCACACTCCGATAGCTACCCGAAACTCACCCGAGCCCTCGGGACCCAAAACCAAAAACACACACAACTCCCATATCATCATACGGACTTATTCGAGTAATTAAACCACCAAAACAACATAAAAAAATGAATTAAACTCCAAAATCTATAGAATTTTCTCAAACTTCATAAACTTCTAAATTTCCCATTTTTGATCCGAAACACGTCATTTCAAGTCCATTTTACACCAAATTTCACAGATAAGACAAATAACGTATAATAAACATGTTCCAGGCTCCGGAACCATAATACGGGCCCGGTAACACGGTTTTCACATAATTATTCATTTTCAAATTCCTTTATTATTTTAGAAAATAATTTTCTTTAAAAATTTATTTCTCGGGCTTGGGACCTCGGAATTCGATTCTGGGCATACGCCCAAGTTCCATATTTTCCTACGGACCCTCCGAGACCGTCACATCACGGGTCCGGGTCCGTTTACCAAAAATGTTGATCATAGTCAACTTTATTCATTTAATTATCATAAATTCCATTTTTTTTTATCAAATTTTAACATAAATACTTCCCGGCTACACGCCCGGGCTGCGCACGCATATCGTGGTGAGATTAACGGAGGCTTTCGGGGCCTCAGAACACAGATTTAGCTAGAATGACTTAGGATGACCTTTTGGGTTATCACAAGAAAACAAAGACCTACTAGAAGACGGAGTACCTAAAGGAGATGAAGAACCTCTAGTGGAAACAGATCCAAAATTCCTCAATCGGCCACCTCTCCGACCCCTAGATGAAGCAGAAGAAGGAGACGCCAAAGTTTCAACATTGATAACCTTTTTAGGTCGACCAGATGAAGACATATTTATGCAAGCTAAGGAAAATTTCTTCACCAAGGAAAAATCAAATTATAGAAGTGTTTCGTGAAAGAGAAAGAAAGAAGACGATTATTTATACCTAATGGCAACCGTCAAAGCATGGAAAAGTAATGATGGAAAGTCATAATTAAGAGTGTCACTTCAGAACTGATGCGGCGAATTATTGCAGAGCCAATCAAAGACAAACACGTGGAAGAAGCATTAAATAGAAGTAATACACGATGAATGCGTTCAATAAAGGATACAATGTCTCGAAACAAAGCGGAGGAAAAAGATTCCCGCCATAAATGTGTATCAACTTACCAAGTATTATACGCCAAATACATGCCAAGTGGGGGGACTATCTGTATTGGTAAAAAATAGCTTTACACGTAGCCAGAATCTGCATGACTCAGCCAACTATGTGGACCAAAGAAAACAGCACATGTGGAGGTAAAGATACACGGAGGCACGGGATAAAAGAGATACGGTTAGTATACTCTTTCATATAATAGCCACGAGAAAGAGACATGGTTGAAATGAATCTAGACAAAGCAACGGGCAGGTACAAGATTAACTCAACAGGCACGGAATTGATTTATCAACCACGAGTATATCAGCCACGGGAAACCTAATGAAGAAGAAGAGACACGGTCATGACGAATCTGGACACAATAATGGGCAGATTCGAGGATCAACAGTTAATGTCATATACGTTATGTAACTCCTAAAATAACAGTTACGATTCACCATTGTAACGCCTCATTAATGTAATAATTAGTCATTAATGAGCCATCATTACTGGAATCCAAACGTTGTACTAGGAGAATCTCCCTATAAAAGGGAAGAAAATGTAACAAACAAGACATCTGAATTCTCGAATACAAACTATTTTACTTCTCGCATATTGCTATCAATCTATTGTTTCTTTACTTATTATTTCATTCTCTTTTCGATTATCAGTAACCCAAGTTTATCCTAAAATAGCTTTGGTCAAAGGATCTTATTCTTTGGTTAAACAATACACTCCCATGACCTTCCGCACCAGGTAACAAAGTTTGCACCTCCATACCACCAACAATGCTAATACTATAAAGCCAATCAAAAATCCGCGAATCAGTACATAAAGCCTCTTACACAGGACACCATTCTCAGGTGACACTAATGAAAATACCAGCTTACTCTGAACATATGAATTCTTTTCTGCTAATCTGAGCTCGTGACATTCTTTTCACCACCGAACGACAACCTTGATCATCAACTCCCAATTCTCATGTCGCTCATTGCATCTATCATGCTGCTACGCGAGAGTGCAAGAATTTCATCATAACTCCTAAACCACCAATAGAATAACAATTCACTGTCTAGAATTCCTTTCACTCAACACATTTTAGAGGAACCATGGCATCACGCAACTGAATTCCCATAACTACAGAAAATACAAACATCAAGTTGTGGTCTAAACAACCATAACTCTTCCCGGATCCATCTACACATAACAAGCCATTATAATCAAATACCTCCAATTCAATCAAATTACGGCGAGTGTCAAGCCCGCATTACTGCCACAAATCACCCATATAACTAACACGGCGAAGGAACTGATCATTTCCACAATCATGTTGGTTCAAACCATTACTAACCGACCCCACTTCTTCCAAATTGCTCTTAACTTGCCTTAGAAATAATAATAGCTCCATTCAAAAACATAACTACACTTAACAACACTTATCCCGAGTGATCCAACTCACGAGACCACATCGTCTCAATGCCCATAAACCACCTCATACACTCCTCACGCGCACAATAGCATCTCCAACTGGTGCACCCATTCTTAAAGACCTTCCGCGAATCCAAAATTGTTTCTCCCACTTCTTTAATATTTTCCCACAGACCTGATGATAACATAGAAAATTCCCAAAGCATTCTTCACACTCTGCTACGAAAATCCTGGTCTTCAGTCATATAACGAACCCAAAAGTCCTTAGACAACGCTCTTACATTCTTGAACCCATTAGAACCACTGTTGAGAGTCACCCACTCTGACTTGGTCCCGAATACATAACCTAATCCTAGTGCGCTGCTAGTACATGAACACTCCCAAAGATGCAGCCGGATGAATTCTCTTCGTTGTATATCACATCCAGAAGAAGCATAAACTTTGAGTCTTTCCAAAACCTACACATGAATCGATAAGGTGAAATATAGAACACATTCATCAAGTTCTTTGCTCGAGTTATCCCTGATGCTCTCTTTTCTTAGTCATAAATGATCCACGAATGCACCAATAACTAGAAACCTCACAAGTAGTCAACCACGTAATCCAATCATAGACGGTAGGCTCCCCCACTTAGCTTTAAGCTACCATCACATAATGTAGAACCCGCAAAGATTTCTCCTTCTCAATTACCATGATCTCTCACCGTTAACCCGCCAAATTTCTCGTGGTCTCTCGTTAACCTTTTCATGAACATTCCAAATTATCAGCCACAATCGTATATTCGACCTTCTATCGGGTAGTAAGTAGAACTCCTCATAGAAACTTCATCAAAATCATGCAACCGCTAACCTGCTTACATGAGATAACCCACCTGTGGAATTACATACCGACATCTTCTAACGACACTACACTAGGTACAACTACTACGAAATTAGTAAACCCTCCTGAGGCATGCTCGCCCACCAGCTGTAAAAGTCTGTTCATTTCCCATTAACATCAACTGAAAGTCCTACAATACATTTCCAAACTCAAAAGTCGTGTCGAATCCCATAACGTAAATCAAGCTTTTTAACCCCTCTTCATTCCAAGCAAACTCATTTCCTTCATATTCAACCTTCCTCGGCACAGTAGCCAACATCCCAAATAGTCTATAGACCTAGTCATTGTCCACCACGATTCCCAAATTGCTCTAAACGCTTCTCAAGGCACGTGACTATCATACCACAGAAGCCATATGCTACTCTTCCACTCCCACTTCGGTTAAACCATCTCCTTTAAGAAACTTCTCGACCTTTACTTTTCATACTTGACCTGCTAGCAATTCAACTACCGCGAGACATCTCCCACCATATCCTTCATCATCCTTCGCTGCGCAAATGCTGCCTCAAATCAAAACCCATATCTGTAGCACCTGAACTAATAAATTGCTACCAACTCTATGCCTCCTTGAAGACCATATTTCTCGAGCCATCACCATTAAAAACACCAACTCAATTTTGAAACCGCTACACACCGCCATCTCTAACAACCGCTTCTCAGGCACCATTTCACAACACCCTACACCGAAGGAAAATCAAAGAAGATCATAACACCAGGAAACCTTAATGCGTTCAAACAAGAACGACGACACCACATAACAAATGAGAATTCCACCATGCTCGAAAATATCAAGTCTCGTTACTCCATCAATCAAAGCCTGAACTTCCATAGTCTGATTTCTACTTCTCCGCTGGAATTAAATGCCAAACCTCTAAACCATGCACTGAGAAATCCTCATTTCGAGTCATTCACTGCCCCGACACAGAAACAAGCACCCTACCATTACACCAACATTGTGCGATAACAATGCATGAACATCATAATAATCTGATGCATAGCCTCAAAACCATAGGAAATATAGCTACTAGGCCGAAATGAAAGAACACCCTTCCACAAGACGAAGTAATAGCATTCCCGAATACGCAGGGAGAAACATCATGCACCACACCTGAAGTACCACTACAACTCCTAAATGTCCAGTTGATAACAAGCGCTCCACGTTGCATAAGATTGAGTCGGAAGGAAATGAAGGAATAAGCTCTAATGGAATCAAACTATACGAGGAGGAATCAAGAAGGGAAGTGCTCCTAACAGCATTGTAGCCTCTCGAAGATAAGTACAGACGTCTCCGTACCTATCTGCAATACTCTACTAGACTTACTCATGACTCATGAGACCCAATTTAACTTGGCTATGATACCAAGATGTCACGACCCAAAATCAACTATAGGTCGTGAGGGCGCCTAACGTCACCGTCAGGAAATCCAACGGTGATTGATCAACTTAATTACTCATTTTTATTACTTTTGAAATCGTAATTTCCATTAATTGAATAGTATAAAATAGAATTTACATAATAAAATGATAATAATTACGTGAACCACCATACCAAACATCCAATAGAAGCCCATAAAACCCGGTGTCACAAGTGCATGAGCATCAACTAGGAAATATAATAAAATACAACATCTATATGGAATACAAGTTAGACATGAGAAAATAAATAACGCTGATGGATACTCTGTATGTTGCGGATCATAACATGGAATACAGCACACGGTAAAGTCCCGGCAATAGCTGCTCCTTTGCGCCCACAGGACCACCAGACATATGTGTACCTGCACAATATGTGCAGCAAGTGCAGCATGAGTATGTAAATCAACACGTGCCTAGTAAGTATCTAGCCTAACCCCGAAGAAGTAGTGATGAGGGGTCGACATCGACATTACTTGTAGTCCAATAAATCAAATACCGTTGGAAGTAAACAGATGTGAGGAAGAGTAAATAGACGAAATAAACAAGTAAAAACATGTGGTACAATCCTCCTCTCAACAATAAACTCAAGCTCTCAGTTAGCAGTTACCTCCTCAACCGGAGTATATGTATATAATTGACCTCAACAGATAGGTCGTCACAGTTCAAATCAAGAAAACTCACAGATATATTGGCTTCTTGTCAAATATTACGCACGTTTCCATAGGAGTACCCGATCATACCATAATGTGTGCATTGCATAGGGTCGAACAACACGAACCATAGATACATATATATTATACTACCGAAGCTAACGGCCCGCTCCCATGAGAGGTGTGATACATAATCCTGCCGAGGTGAACGGCTTGGTCCCATCATAATAGGTGCACTACTGAGGGTCGAATGGCATGAACCATAGATGCATCAATATTGGCGAGGCGAACGGCCCGCTCCCATAAGAGTGTGGTACATAATCCTACCGAGGCGAACGGCCCGATCCTATTAGAATAAGAAGCTTTAAAGGGTCATTGGCCCCACTCATGAATAAATGTGTGAGTTATGAACTTTAAGGAAAGCTTTGCGATGAAAACACACAAACGAGGAGGAATTCATAGGGGAAGCACAAATTATTTTGCGAATTATCAAGTAGCTTGTCACATATCTACAATTGCGATTCTATCACCCTATGCAAGTCTAGTCTCAAGTCGTAACACCAAATAAAGGAATTAAACGGGCAAATATAACTCAAATAATACAATTATAGCTTGGCGTGAACCTAAGTCTACTCGGACATAATCAGGAATTCTACCATACGCACGGACATTCATCACCTCATACGTGCATATCTCCCACAACATGTAGCACATAATGATATAACATCTACGGGGTAAATTCCCCATCATACGGTTAGACAGAAGAATTACCGCGCTTTGAAATTCCAAAACCGGCTCCAACGCCACTCTAACACCTCAAATCGTTTCATGTCGCTCCAATATTAGTCAAACAATGTGAAAACCAATAAAAATACACTCTAATACTCATTATAAATAAATTTATAACAATTCCCAACTCCGCTCGAAAAGTCTATAAAGCCAACCCTCGGGTCCACGTGCCCGGATACCGAAAACTATCAAAGATACTTATTACTCATAACTTATATAGTTTATATTACGAAAATCATCCAATTTCACCCATGAATCGACCCTCAAATCAAGGATTTACCATCCCATAACTTTGGGGCTCAAAACCCCAATTTCTACAATTCAAACACGGATAAAAATGATAATCAACAAAAATAATCATGGAAACATGAAAATAAAGGTCAAATTTTTACACCCTTGTTGAGACGAGAACAACTTCGTGAAAATCACCTCAAACGGAGCTCTGGAACTCAAGATATGCTCAAAATACTAAAATGCTTGGTCTGCCCATTTAAAACACTATCCAGGCGATTTTTGTTCTTCGTGTTCGCGAAGAGAAATTTTTTGCATTGACGGTCAACCCAAATTCCTTCTTTGCGTTCGCAAAAACTCTCTCGCGTTCGCGAAGAACAAAGTCTGCACCAGAAACCAGCAATCTTTCTCGACACGGAAATGAGCATAACTCTCTCATACGACCTCGAAATTTGACGATACTTTTTGCTATGGTTTCGCAATTACAATACGGATCTAATAATTCAATCAAATACCAAATCCAAGGTCGTTTTCTCAATATAGTACCCTTTATGTCCAAAGAAATGACGTTGAAACAACAAATGTAACGACCCGACCGGTCATTTTGCGTATTAGGATCCCGTTACCTTAAATGAAACCTTCCATAGCGGCTATTCATGCTTTATGACTTGAGGGGATGGGTGGTTCGGGATTCGGGAATGGTTTGAGTGATTTGGGAACATCTGGTTCTTTAGGGTTGGCCTATTTGGCCAAGTTTGACTTCGGTCAACATTTTGAGCAAACAACCTCGGAATCGAGTTCTGACAGCTCCAGTAGCTTCGTATGATGATTTCGGACTTGGGCATATGTTCGGAACAGGTTTTGGATGACCCAGGAGCATTTCAGCGCCCGAAATAGAAATCAGGATTTCCTTAAGTTTAAAATTTGAGTTGGAACGTGATTTTATGCTATCGAGGTCCGAACAGAATTTTGAGATAGGGAATAGTTCCTTTATGTCATTTATGACTTGTCTGCAAAATTTGAAGTCATTCCGAGTAGTATAGGCCCGTTCGGTGCATTGAAGTGAATTCCAAAATTTCAAGTTCTTAAGTTTTGATTCAATTTGGTTGTGGGGTTGAATTCTAAGTTTCGTTGTTGTTTTTCATGTTCTGAGAGTTCGAGCAAGTCCGTATCATGAGTACAAACTTGTTGGCGTCTTTGGACGGGGTCCCGAGGGGGGGTGAGTTTCGGACCCCTAGGAGTTAATTCCAAAACACCAGAATTTTTTTGTCTGGTTTTCTTCAGTGCGTTTGCAGGTGCAAGGTTGCGATCGCACATGAGGATTGGAACAGGGGTGGAAAATGACCTGTGCGATCACACAGGTCTATTCGCGATCGCACATGGTAAGTTTTTGGACTGGCCCGGATTAGTTCTCTGCGATCGCAGCCCCTACCCCCGCGATCGCACAAGCCTGTTTCCCCTACTCTTCGCGATCGCCAGCCTATAGCTGCGATCGCACAGTGCTCTGGAGGGCCCTGGGCAGTTGGCCTGTGCGAACGCACTGCCCCAGCTGCGATCGCGCAGTATAAGCAGTTGGGCAGTGTGATTTTAATACGGGATTTTGCATTATTTCACCATTTCCATCTTCTTCCCCAAG
>ML292736.1:0-11704 GCA_005239495.1 Nicotiana undulata | reverse complement strand
CTAGCATCAGTGTGCCTACTCGCCACCCTAAGGGGGAGCGAAGTAGCCACTACCATTAAAGGCTAGATACAGGATCTACTCATCAAGGATCCTGCTGCACAATATCTGGTTGATCTAGTAGGACAAGGCAAGACTCGCCGGTTCTACATGGAAGATGGTTTCCTTAAGGTAAAAGGGAACCGACTTTATGTTCCAAAGGGAGGAGATCTGAGAAGAACTCTCTTGGCGGAATGTCATGACACTCTGTGGGCCGGCCATCCCGGCGAAGAACGTACCATGGCCTTACTTCGCCGTGCATATTATTGGCACCAAATGGCCGACGACGTCGCACAGTATGTGAGGACTTGTCTAGTATGCCAGAAGGACAAGTCCGACCGCTTGACACAAGCGGGACTCCTGGAACCTCTAGCTGTTCCAAAGAGACCTTGGGAAAGCGTGTCACTGGATTTCATCACCGGATTGCCCAAGGTTGGAGATCTCACAACTATCTTGGTTGTGGTGGATCGATTTTCTAAGTATGCCACCTTCATCGCTGCTCCTCAATATATATCAGCAGAAGATACAGCTCGACTCTTCTTCTCTCATGTCGTCAAATATTGGGGCCTACCCAAAGAAATTGTTAGTGATCGCGATTTACACTTCACTAGCAACTTTTGGACCCAACTATTTAAGTGCCACGGGTCAAAATTGAGTCACAGCTCAAGTTTTCATCCACAGTCCGATGGCCAGACAGAGCGGTTCAATGGTATGTTGGAGGAATATCTCCGCCATTTTGTTACAGGATCGCAGAAGAATTGGGTGAAGCTTTTGGATTTTGTCCAACTATGTTTCAATTCTCAAAAGAGCTCCAGTACAAACAAAAGCTCTTTTGAAATTGTTACCAGGCAAAAACCGCTACTCCCACACACCGTGAATGCACCAAAAATGGGAAAATCTCCCCGTGCTACTGGCTTCTCAACAGAGTGGAAGCAGAATATGGAGATAATGCAGAGCTATTTGGTGAAAGCCCAAAACTGGATGAAGAGGCATGCTGATCAGAATCGTCGCTTTGTTGAATATCAGGTAGGAGACAAAATGATGGTCAAAATCCCAAAGCAATACTTATTTGCAGGGGTCCATGACCCTCGACTGCTGCAAAAATATATTTGACCTTTGTCCATTGAAAGACGCATTAGGAAAGTTTCATACCGGGTGGATACCCCAGTTTGGTGGAAAATCCATCCCGTCTTCCATGTCAGTTTATTGAAGCCTTTCCGGGAAGACACAGAGGATCCTTCACGGAGCCAACTCACAATGCCCAGTATTCGAGGCCCCGGTTCAACCGGGAAAATGCGAGCTGAAGCTATTCTTGATGACCGGGTAATTCATGCCTCCAGGAAGGATCACCAAGAGTCCTTGGTAAAATGGAAAGGGTGTGATGCCGAGGAGAACACTTGGGAGAGGGGGGTNAACAAACCTCAAAGCCTACAAGAGCCTCATTGAAGATTATTTGGGGAGCAAGGCGCCGAGGACGTCGCCAACTCAGGTGGGGGAGAATGTCATGGGCGGCTTTCCATCCATGCCCCATGACCCCTTGGACGCGCCCCGTGGCGTCCTAGCAAGCCTCCCAATGCCTAGCGCCACGGACGGCCACGTGGTCTTGGCCGCTCCAAGTGACAAGCGTGCAGGTGCCTCTGTCGCCCCACCAATTTCCCTCGCTAGCGCCCAGCTGCAAGCAGCTGCCAACAGCGTCGCGCGCACAGACAATGTCGCGCGCGCAGATCGTGATGCCTGAGACAAAGTTGCTGCCAACGGACCTGTTTCTACCTTTGTAGAAACCAAGTCCTTTTCTTTGTAAATATAGAGTAGCTTTATTTCATGTACTTTCATTATGTTTCTCTAGCGTAGTTTAGGCTACTCATGTAACTTGGGTTTATTTTTTTAAAGCATTATTAGGGGGTATCAAGCATTCAAAACTTTCTAGCAAGCAAATCCCTGTACTGGTGTCTCTACCCCTCTATACCGCATTTCATTCATTTTGTAATAGCTTTCATTATTGCAATCCATCTTTCATCATTTCAAACATCATTATTGTTCTCTCAATTGTTGGCATTGGTTTTCCCACACTGCACTGACAATCTAGTCTAGCGTGTGGCGGGGACCTCATTTGGTGGACAACAACCATCCTGATATCGGTTGCTTAGCCTTACGTCGCCCTTCCAAACAATCTCAGGAAGGCGCCGCGTAACATAACTTATGCCACACATGATTCCCTCTAAAGTAGGAGTAAAGTTTAAATTTACCCCTCTACCATACAATAATAATAACAAATCCAATGTAACCTCACAAGTAAAGAGTGAAAAGGATGATGTATACACATACTTTATTCATACCTTGTAAAGGTACAGAGACTATTTCTCATAAACCCTCGGCTCAAAAAAATAATGAAAAAGGAAGCAACAAATAGTAACATTAACAAAAACCAACAAAGACATGACATGTTATAGCAAAGATTAAGAAATAAGAAATACAAGAATAATAATGATGAGAATGACACAACATTAAATAACAAAAAACTAGGAACAAGAAAATATAAAAATACTGCTCGTAAGATTTGGAGAAACTCTCAAATTCATGTCAACCTTCAATCTAATTCTCAACCTCTACACCTTTCTAATGAGGGCCATGTCCTTGGTAAGCTGAAGTAATATCATGTCTTGTCTAATCACCTCTTCCCAGTACTTCTTTGGCCTATCTTTACCCTTTCCCATATCCCGCCATGGTCAACCTATCACACCTCCTAACTAGGACATCTATGTCTCACTTCTTCACGTGCTCAATCTATCTCAGCCTCGATTCCCGCAATTTATCTTCCACTGTGACCACTCCTACCTTGTTCCTGATAACTTTATAATTCATACCTAATCTATCTTTCCTGATATGCACACATATTCATCGCAACATCCTCATTTCTGTTATTTTCATCTTCGGGACATGGGATTTATCCTCTATTATATAAAATAATTTAATTTTACCTTTTGTCGTATTATATTCTGCATAAAAATTCCCCCGCTTTACCTAAATGGTTCGAACATGCCCGTATTCCGTTAAAATTGCTCAATATAAAAGTCCAATCCCGCGTGACACTAACATTTTCATGCACGTGGACACCACATTTCATGCCACGTCACCACATCCAACCCATCCCTCCATTCTTCGACTTCGACTTCTTCTTCCACCACAACTCCTCCTTCTCTCCACCATTAGTGCTATCATTAGCACCACCCTCAACTTGCCCATTTTGCACCATGTCTTTAGTATATGATGGTGTTGTTGTGGATCGTTATAAATGTTTTTTCCCCTCTTTACATCAATCAAAAATTTGATTAATGCTAATTGATTTATCCCCAAAAAAAAAGAGGCTCTGCAAAATTGTCTTAATTTGCATGTTAATGAAACCCTTAAAAATATAGTTACATGTCTACTCAAATAGGTGCTTCCATTTTATACCAGAACTAAAAAACATAAATAAGGGAACTGTGGCCACTAATATTGGACTCTCGGGTCAATCGTCTCCTACCCACATTGCTTTGTTAGCTATTTCCCCCTTAGAATTTCTTTTTTCTTTCTATTTTTGCTATTTTTTCTTGAGATAGGTTGAACTTTTTTGCTTTCTGATTTCCACTTTTGAAAAATTGTGTTCTTTATTCTGGATATTTTTTGTTTTTTGAACTACAATTTTAATCGTATCTGATTTTTGCTCGTCGGGAAGTTGCTCTCTATTTTGGTGGGAACCATGTGAATCTGATTATTTATCTGAAACTCTACGTAGAGAAATATGGCCTACTATTGCTTTGAAATTGAGTCTTCCGCTTATGACAACAACATGGATTGTTATAACAACAACAACAACAACAATAATAACAATAGAAAACTTACTTTGTGCATATGGAGAAACTGTTTCCGAAGTCTTCATTTTATGGAGATTGCTATATATGTGTGTGGGTCTAATTATGTGGTGTAGATGGTGGCACCAGTGGAGAAAAGACTGGAGATTGGTGATGGAAGAAGTAAGGAAGGGGAGAATGTAAAATATGTTGGGTGGTGAGGTGGCATGCCATATGGTGTCCACCTTACCAGAATGCCAGTACCATGTAGGATTGGCTTTTCATATTGGAAAACTCCAACGCAAAAAGGGTATATGAGAAAAGTATAATGGAGAGTAAAATTATAGCTTTTCGCATAGTAAAAAGGTAAATTTAACCCATTTTCTTACTGTTTTAAGGATGTGACTATGCAATTAACATTTGAATTCTCAAGTTAGATGTTCTATAATGTAACGATCCAGCCGGCCGTTTCGAGATTTTTAGCTCCATTTCCCCTATTTCTGCTTCTTTTGTACTTTACAATTGTATTATATCGTATCTGGTTGGTTGTTTCGGGTCTGGAGTGGTGTCGGAGAGAAATTGATACACTTAGTATCTTTATTAGAAGCTTAAGTTGAAAAAGTCGATCGGATGTCGACTTGTGTGTAAATAGCCTCAGATTTGAATCTTGATTGTTCCATTAGGAGATTTCGTACTTAGGAGCGCGTCCGGAAGGTGAGTTGGAGGTATGTAGTAGAATTAGGCTTGAATTGACGAACGTTAGAATTAACGATTTTGGTCAACAGTGAAAAATTTGATATCGAGGTCGGAATAAATTTTTGAAAGTTGGAGTATGTTGGTGGTATCATCTTTGACGTATGTGTAAAATTTGAGGTCAATTAGACGTGGTTTGATAGGTTCTGGCGTCGTTGCGAAATTCAAAAGTTTAGAAGTTCTTAGGCTTGAATCTGAGTGTTATTTGGTGTTTTGATATTGTTTTGAGTGATTCGAGGGTCGACTAAGTTCGTATGGGTTTATATGACCTATTGGTATGTTTGGTTGAGGTCCCGAGGGCCTAAAGGTGATTGCGGGTGGTTATGGGATTGTTTAGAGTTGGTGAAGTGCAGCTGAAGCTGCTGTTACTGGTGTTTGCGCACCTGCGGGAGTCTGCACAAGCGAAGGAGGATCCATAAATGTGTCCAAGAAGCACTTGGGTAGTAACCCCAGGTGAGAAGATATTCCCGCACCTGCAAGAGTCGCAAATGCGGGTAGCTGGGCGCATGTGCGAGAGGGAGCCGCAGGTGCGAGGTGGTTTCCGCACCTGCGATGATCGCAGATGCGGTCTTTGGTTGCAGAAGTGGTCGTAGTATTTTAAGTGATTTTCTGCAGAAGCGGAGCTTGGTTCGCAGATGCTTCCCCGCAAATGTGATTTCTCTACGCAGAAGGTATAAATAGAGAACTTCGCGAATTTTTCCTATTTTCACATTTTTGAACTCGAACTTTGGGGATTTTGAGGATATGTTTTAAGAGAATTCGTGGTTTATCAGTGAGGTAAGTTCCTTGAGCCTAATTATCCTTAGTAATGGTATTTTTCCAGTGATTTTACACTTAATTAGTGAGGTTTTGAAGTGAAAATTGGGAGTTTAGGGCTTGGGGATTGGAGAGTGAGCTTTGGGGGTTTGGAGGGGCAATTGAAGTTGGATTTTAGTAAATTTGGTATGGATAGACTCGTGAGTGAATGAGCTTTCAGGTTTTGTGATTTTGATCGGATTTGGAGACGTGGTTGATCCTATTTCAGATTTTGGGCGGAATTTCATGTTTTCTTTGTGAAATTTGTTCCTTTAGCCTATATTGATCACCTCGTACTGCTTGTGGCTAGATTCGGGGCATTTGGAGGCCGGTTCGAGAGGATAGGGTATTTCGGAGTAGGATTTCTACAATGTTGAGGTAAGTAACACTTTTAAATTTAGTCTTGAGGGTATGACACCCGGAGTTTGGTATGATGTGACTGTTTGGAGGTGACACACATACTAGGTACATGCATGTGAGTGTACATCATGAGGGATTGTGACTTGGTCCGTCCAATGAGACTGTAAAGTGTAATAGCTTTTTTGTGCTTATGTGTATTACTTGTCTACTAGCAATTTGATTACCCTTCATATTAGAAATCATGCTTAGGCTATATACCTGTTTATGGTTGTTAAACTCACTCATAGTAATTTGTGTATATGTTTGCCTCAATCTCTGTTATTTCCTTACTGATACACTATAGCATCCTAAGTTTGGCTGATTCCCTTCATTTATTGAAGGATGTGAGACTAGAGAGGTTCATGACTGAGTGAGGCTGATGACCTATTTGTGAGGTATTGTACCTTAGCATGTGAGTTGTCCGTGCGGACCTTGATATGATACTATAGCACGTGAGTTACCCGTGCAGAACATGAGTTGTCCGTGCAGATTATAGCGCTAGGGCAGTAGGAGTCCCTATGGAGTCCGTACACCTCCAGTGAGCGCAAGTACCTATTGAGCGTGTGTATTGAGGGCTGAGAGCCGAGTGTTGTGCTATTGAGAGCTTGAGTGACAATACCTTGTGAGGTTGCACTGCATTTAGCTGATTCATGCTACTGTTTAAACTTCCAGGAACTTGTTATATTTGGTTTTACTTGAACTTGGTAAATATGCAACTAATTTGACTCATGTTACCGGCTTTCACTCATGTCTACTCTTAGATTTTTAAAATTTTCAAATGAACTGTACTGTATAGCTCGTCAGTGCTTCTCAGTTCCTTATTTATTTCTATTACTTGCTGAGTTGGTTGTACTTATACTTCTAGGTGGAGATTGTTGAGTTCTGGCGCGATCGAGTACCTGAGACTATGAGGTAGTTGCTGGCGTCTGCAGGAACTTATCTCTCCTTCTATATTTCTTTCTGGCATGTACTGATACTTAGACAATGGTTGTATTAGTTTGGTTATTTAGATGCTCATGACTTGGTGATACCTTCGATGTTTGAGGCTAGTTTTTCCGCTCATTTTTTATTCTATTTTGAGTTCCACTTTAGTTTTATGAAAACTTTTGATATGGAAAAATTATAAATTATCTTTATATTGAATTACTGAAGTATTTTGTGAAAGTCGGCTTGCCTAGTACCATTGATAGGCCTGCACGACGTGTTAGGTTCTGGGTCGTGACATATAGGTGTCCAGTGTACTAATTGCATGCAAGAGTTGTTCCCAACATTATTATAGTATTTACATTATAAAGGGCAAAGATGGTGCTATTTTGATTTTATTTAACTCCGCCTTGAAGTGGCGGGGGTTTGGCATGAACCCCTACCGCGTCTATTGTTTAATAACCATTACACCAAACAAAAAAGGCTGGGACATGTACCAAAATCTCTTCAGACAAAGGACCTAGATAACACAAATTAATTTACTTGGTCACAAGACCATGATAGAGCACGATTTAAAGCATTAGAGTTCCCACAAGGAACTATTTAGATCTCAGCCGAACAACAAATAAATTCTGCTGCTGTGATACAGTTTTGATATGTTGGAAGGATATGATAGGAGGTCCTTTCCTTCCATGCTCTGCGATTTATGTATTTCATGTTTGAGTTTAAACGAAAAAAGTAGTTGTAGTAGTTATAATACTTTAGGCCTCCATATTTGTTGAGTCGCCCCTGGTTTTATCACGTAAAAATCTCGTGTTTTTTGCTCTATTCCGCACTTTATAGTTTATTGTTGATTACAAGAAATACATAAACAACAGGCTCGTCACGACCTAATTGTCCCCTCAATGCATTTTTGAGTATTATCGGATAAATCTTTACTAGAGCAGGGCCTCTCCTTGGTTGTTGGGACTTTATAAAGGTCATGAAGTTGATTAGGCATATTATAAATCAGTAAGTGGAGACCATTGCCATATTTAAATTGCAACTTGCAATTTAATTGAGTTCTAGGAAACTACACAAAGAATGAGCAATTGTTTAAAAAGACCACCCATTTTGTCTGTTATATACATTGTCATATTTTATTTGATCATGTGGAGTATAAACTTTAATGAAAACTGCTATCCAGCTAAGTGCTGGGATGCTAATGTCAGTAAACTTAACAATTTGTAGTATTTAATAAATGACCACTTCAATATAAATACTTAGTAGTAGTTGTCAAACTAGTCTATCATTTTAAAGACCAACTTTCAGCATTCGTACCAAAAAAAAATAAACTTTCAGCATATTTCTGAAGAATATTTGCAGAAATAACAAGAGAAATGGCTGCTTGTGCTGCAGTAACTTCTCTGATGGGAACTATACACCTGATTTCACAATCCATCTTAGACCTGCAGGACGGTCATAAAGAACACTTAAAATTACTCTACGAGAAGGTTAGCTCTCTCCTAGAGTTTCTTGACGCTTATTCTGATGATGAATCAATGAAGGATTTGAAAGAAAAGGTGAAAGATGTAGCACATGAAGTAGAAGACAAAGTTGAATCACACATTCAAAGAGAGGTCCAGAAGAAGCCTCTTAAGATGTTGCAACGAGTCTTTCATCTTCCAACAAAGGCGCATGAAAGGCTTCTTAAGATTTTGCAACAAGCTATAGAAGCCATTGATTCTATCAAGGAAGCGCTCATCAAGCAGAGGGAGAATAATAATAATATGCGAGAAGGAAATAGCTCATCACCACGATTTCATGTTTCAACCCTTGAGAAGAATATGGTGGGCTACACCATTGAACATGAGCGCATGCTGCGTCAACTTACTGGATACTCGCATCAACTGAATGTCATTTCCATTACTGGCATGGGAGGGATAGGCAAGTCAACTTTTGCTAAAAGAATGTTTTCTGATCCCTCAATTATTGGATTCTTTGATGTTCGTGGATGGATTACTCTGACCAAGGACTACAGTATAAGAAAGATGCTTCTATCCCTCCTTCAAGATGCCGGGGTGGAGCTTGATAAGGTAAGCGATGAACAACAAGAAGATCACTTGCAGAAAAGCGATAAACAACTAGTAGATCATGAGCAGAAAATCAATAATGCACTTGCAGATCGTTTGCAAAAAAGTTTAAAAGGTAGGAGATATTTGATTGTTGTGGATGACATATGGAGCAAGGATGCCTGGGATGAGATTAAACAATGGTTTCCAGAATACGAAAATACAAGTCGGATATTATTGACTACTCGAGACACGAACGTTGCTCAATATGCTAGCTCTCCTGAGGAGCCTATTACGATGCGTTCCTTGGATCAAAAGGAAAGTTGGAATTTGTTTTGCCAAAAGGCATTTGACAAAGAAACTTGCCCGATTGAACTTGAGAATGTTGCAAAGCAAGTTGTACGTAACTGCAAAGGATTACCACTAATCATTTCTGTGATTGCAGGGACTCTCTCTAGCAAGAGGACACCGGACGAGTGGAGTAAAGTAGCTAAAAGTGTTAGCTCCTTAGTAAACCCTGACAATTATGAACATTGCTCAGGAGTGCTCGCTTTGAGCTACAATCATCTTCCTTCACATTTGAAAGCCTGCTTTCTGTATTTTGGTGTTTTCCCGAAAGCTAGTGATATTTCTGTGAAGAAGTTGATTAGATTATGGACAGCGGAAGGACTCTTCGTGCTAAAGGGGCTTGAGGGATTGGAAAAAGTGGCTGCTAATGTTTTACATGAACTTATTGATAAAAGTCTAATCAATGTTAGCAGGCGAAGTTTTGATGGCAAAATCAAGACTTGTCGGATTCATGATCTTCTCCATGATCTATGCTGGAGAGAAGCTGAAAGCGACAGGATTTTGTACGTTGTAAATGACGTACCTTATGGAGGAACAAGAAGGTATTTTCCTCAAGGTCGTAGGTGGGTCTCACTTCACTTAGCGGGAGGTTATTATCCTACCCTTTTCAATGCTCTTAGTTATCGCAAAACCCGTTCTGTTCTTTTTTATGCTGATCCAGTTTATAATTTACAACTAGAGCATTTCAAACTTCTTAGAGTATTGGACTTGGAGGCCACGGAATTCCAATATGGTTTCCCTAGTGAAATATTACGCCTAGTTTGTTTAAGGTATTTGGTTATGAAGATCGATGAGATCTCTGAACATATACCGATTTCCAATCTTCAGAATTTGCAGACTCTCGTTATATTTACTACAACATGGAACGGTATTATAAGTTTTCGTGATGGAATTTGGGACATGTCTCAATTAAGGCATCTCAATTGTTCAAGGATCTTTTTGTACCCTCCTCCAAATGTATCTCCTAATGAAGTTGAGTACCCAAGTTTGGAGAATTTGCAAAGTGTTTGTGGGTTAAGTTCTTCTTGTTGCACGAAAGAAATATTTAAAGGGATTAAGAAAGTGAAAAAATTGGGGATTTCTTACGATAGTTATTTAGAGTCAGAATGGCTAGCTAATCTTATTTATTTACATGAGCTTGAGGCACTAAGTATTGCATCGTCATCCTACTCTGGTAATGATTATTCGGATTTCAGGCTTCCACGTGCAGGTTCATTCCCAACAAATCTCAAGAAGTTGACACTTTGTGGTACTCGGCTATCATGGGAGGACATGACGATCATTAGCAAGTTGCCCAAACTCGAGGTGCTCCAATTGAAGGAAGATGATTTTGCACGTAGTTTGTTTGTAGGAGAAAGGGTCTGGGAAGTAACAGAGATGGGATTTCCTGAATTGAAATTCTTGCTCCTTGAGAAGTTGATTCTTGATTATTGGAGAGCCACTGAAGATTATTTCCCATGCCTTGAGCATGTAATTGTCAAAAATTGTCGTCACTTAAAAGAGATCCCTGAAGGATTCGCAGAAAGTGTGACACTGAAACTAATTATGTTACAGGGATGTTCTCCTTCCGTAGTGACATCTGCTGAGCGGATCCGTAGAGAGAAATTAGAGAGTTCGGGAAGCGACATGCTTAGAGTTTATGCCGTTGATACAAGGGGTAAGTAAAATAATTTATAATGAAATTTCAAACCGTACCATTAGATGAGAATTGTCATGTGGAGTGTGATATGAGTTTTGTGCATAACTGCTATACTTGTTCAGTTGTTTGATTATAATAAGATATGCAACCCGCAAAGTTCATAAGGTTTAATAGTTTTTAGTATTTCTATTGAACTCGTTCATTTATTTTTCTATTGACGACGAGCAAATAAATGTTGTGAGCTGCTATGGAATTTGCAGATGGTAACAAACTGCAGCTCATAAAGTTGCATAAATGTTGTTGCCCCCCTTGTGATTATTTTTGTCAAAAAATCTAAAATAAAGAGCAAGAGATGACAACACTAGTATAACTTGTGCTTGTTACATGCTTGGTTTTTCCTTTGTTGTCGCAACGTTTCTTGTTTCTAGTGGTAGGCGCGATGGTGATTTTATTCTCAAAATTTCTCAATTAAATAAACGTTACGATATATTGAGCAATTTTGTAACAATGGTCTGGGACTATATTTTAAAAATTAAGAATGTCTGAAAGGTTATTTAAAGATTATTGATTGTTTTGGAGGATGTTTTATGAAATATTCTTCTTAATTTTAAAAGCAGTCATGTTTCTATTGCACACTCTGCTTGTTTGGAGCTTGGTCTCAAACCTAGATAAAGGAGAGTGATAGGTTGACAATCGGCGCAAAAGTAGTGGTAATTTATAATGAGTTAAAGCAGTTCAGGAAACAATATAAACCAGAAACTGTTATGAAATAATAAAAGAAGAAGAACAATATTGTAGAAAAAGAAAGAAATGAAATTCTTATTAAATTTTGGGGTGAATTACAATGAATATGACCTCTCTATTTATAGGGAAAGAGTGACTTAGCCACCAAGTAAAATCCTTAAGATCTCTCTCAAATATAGACATTC